>VXBZ01000688.1:242591-288913 GCA_013399135.1 Heliornis fulica | reverse complement strand
GGGGGGGGGGAATTTATCAAAATTTTATTGTATTTGGATGAAGCTGATGTTAATAATTTCTCAGATCTACTCCTTTTTCTATGACTTTAGATTGGAAAATTATGACTTCCATAATTAAAATTCTGAGGTGTTTCAGAAAAGTGAGCATAAAATGTTCTGCTGAATCTTTTCTAAAGAGCACAATTGAAATTGCCGGTCATTTTGTTCAAGAGAAAATAAATTCTGCTGAGCTAAACTCAAGAATAAGAAAAAAGAAATTACTTCCCAAACTTAAAGATCAGAAGGTAATGCTTGTTCTTGAACAGAGAAAAAGATTGCTAATTCAGGGAAAAGAGGCCACTATATCTGGCAACTGGACTTCTTAGTCAGCATTTCACATGAATGCCAGCCAACGCTTTAATTGACACTGAAAACACAGAACATAAATTTACATGATGTGCAGATCAGAATCAGTACAATGAAATTATATCAGAAAATGTTAAGACCCTATTAATTCACAAAACCCTCCCACCTTTAAGTTATGGTAAAACTAAGAAAATAAAATAAAAATCAAAGCTAATATCTGCCATTTCATTAACTCATTTTCCATACACAGAGCACATTTGTAATTATGGCTTGATCTCACATCTCCATGGAATTTACTATAAACCAGATAAAAATAACGTGGCAGCCATATTTTTCTATTTTCCTGCTTTTCCTGTGTTGCCATTGCATCTAGAATACTAAACATACTCTCTTAGAACATTATCTTGTTTCTTAATTAGGTGTGGGTAAACTGAGATTATAAACAATGACAGGTTAGTTATAATATGAATGCAGTGAATTATAAACAGACTTCATGATGATTAGCTTACACATGATATTAGAGTCTTTACATACAATTCCTAAGTTAGGCAATTTTAATTGCTTTTAAGAATGGCTTGCTAGCTTAAAAAGCAATATAAACTGAAGTATCTTACTCAACCAGCAGCTCATCACCAAATCTCAAGCTACAAAGAAAACTGTTACAAGCTTATATGTATGAAATAATTAAAATGAGTATCAGAATTAAATTACTTAAATATTTTATTCAATTTCCCTACCAGGTGATGCTTTTAATACAATTGATGTAAAATAAAGTGGACAGTGCCAGAATTTAGAAACCACTGGAATTTAAAATTTCCAATCTCTGTCATCGTGTACTATAACAGTTTAGATAACATCTGATACTTTTCTCTTGTAGGAGTTTCAGATTGTTCTGCTTCAAAGTATTTTTCAAAGTCAGAAGTTCCAAAATTAAGACTTGGATGTTATTTGACCCTTCTGTAAATGGGATATACCGTAATATTCATTTGACCAATTCATTCTGATGACTGGCAAGATGTTCTTCTCTAAGTCTTGGTAGACAAAGTATTTATTATCAAGTACGCTGGTTGTTGAAAACCAGAAAACACTATTTTTTTTAAGTCAAAAGAACAAACCTATAAATATATTTAGATAAACATTACTACATAAATTATATATAGGTAAGTATACCATCTAAAATGATATTAATAGATGGATACATACAAATATCAGTAAACATAAGGATGCAATTTTATTATTTGGTAATTGCCTTGTAGGAGTTTTACTAAAAGAAATAGCTTAGCCATCACATCTTTGATTCCTTCACTATGTCTCTGCCAGAACTGCGATTTTATTCCAAATAAGAGTTTGAATTCCTTTAGATTGATAGGTAGATCAATGAATAAATAATTCATATCAGGTTTTCTTCATGTCTGTGGTTATTGCTTGATCAGATTAGAATGCTTTGCAAGCACTCATTATGTAGTGACCAAGAAATACAAGCTCCAGTAGCCTTGTCTCCTGGACCTGGTCCCCTGTGGCTACAGTTTCAGAATTCCATTATTTGCACTGAGGTTACACAAAATATTTTCAAATGAACATACAATCAGCCATACCACATCAACATATGCCACCCTTGTCTATAATTGTCCACTTGGAATGCAAATCAGTCTTGGAAGCACCTTGTAAATGTGTTGGGAATTAACCATCCCTACTGTGCTATGTAGGAGTCATTGCAACAGACCACCTAGAGCTAAAATAAATGAGAGTGGGTGGGAAGAAGTTAGAACTTTGTTCGAGGTAGCAAACAGAGACAGTTAAAATTAGAATCAAGATGTCTCAACCACCATCATCGGGGGCTCTGAAAAAGTCTTACAGAAATGAAAACCTGAGTTAACATCTGCTGATAATTTTCATATTACCATCTTGTGTGTTAGCAGTGAGCAAATGCTTTTGGCCTTAAACACTAATGTCGAACTTCCGACGCATGGTCACATGGGAATCCATCCTGGAGAATAAGCAGCACTTAAAGAATATGGAGAATTCAAACAGTGGCTAAGTAAATA
This sequence comes from Heliornis fulica, assembly GCA_013399135.1. Classification (NCBI taxonomy): domain Eukaryota; kingdom Metazoa; phylum Chordata; class Aves; order Gruiformes; family Heliornithidae; genus Heliornis; species Heliornis fulica. The sequence continues at coordinate 286,523 of VXBZ01000688.1, read as the reverse complement.
CACTGAGATTTACACTGTCATCTTGAACTTCTATCTCCTTAAGCATGTAGAACATAAGATTTAGCAAACACATCCAATAATAACTTCTAAATAAAACAAATATTTTGTATAATTTATCTTCCTGCGGGGAAAGGTGAAGCTGGGTCAGTGGCAAGCACGTTATACACACACATATTGCTGATAAAGACAGGAACATTCCTTGTTAGACTGCAGAGTTAACTGGAAATGTTTTTAGAAGTAGCATTGCTACAGGATCTGCCAAATTTGTAACATGCAAGGAAAATGAAACCCAAAAACCATATTAAACTGTGTTTCTTAACATTATCCCAGAGAAAGAAAACAACAAAGGCAAATGCCTTAAGAGAATGGGATCTGTTTATAACCTGCATGAGAAAGTACTCTGACAGCAGCAGACCCTTCCCATTTCAAAGGCACACAGGTTGACCAAACAACAAGCTTGCTTCTATTCAGCTAAATTCTCCTGTTCCAAAGCAGGGCAGTCCAACCCCAAGTGCCAGGCAGGGAGTGGTTCCAAGCCCATGTGAATTCCCAAACTCTGCCCAGGCTTTCTTGAGAGGATACTAGGTAAGCCATCAGGAGCAGAAAAGATGCCAGTAATGAACAATTAAACAACAGGAACAAGAGTTCTCACCAGCTGGTACCGATGTGGCCATCACACCTAACCATCCATCGGTGTCAAAGAAATATAGATTTTAGCAATACCAAGTTTTTGCCCCAGGCTTTCACATATTAGTAAAGGGCTTTACATGAGAAGGTGAAATTCAAGTACTTGTTATTTGAGTTAGAACCTACCTAAGGGGAAAAACAACCCACATCATTCCGCTGTAGCGAGCATAAGCTAGGGCTTGCTAATTATTATGACTGACATATCGTAATTCAATAACTCACTTTCTACATAAAATCAACCCTTCACAATACAACCCATCAGTGGGACTAACAAATGATTGCAAAGTGTAAAAAGCTTCATTGCTGATCTAATTATGCTCTGCTTCTCGCAGCTCTGGGAAGTGCAGAATAATCAGAGCCCAGCAGGCACCAGCTCCGGGTCCTGCCGTCCTCACAGCCAGCCCCTCCGCGCTCTGATGGCCTGGGAGAGGATGCCGAGAGTGGCAGTACATCAGCAAGCCAGCCCCCTCTGAAAAGGGACCGAGCTTTTCAGTCCTTCTGGCTCCTGTCAGCCCTTTGAGTAAAGCAAAGCAGCCATAGGCACAGCCCAGCAAAGTGGTGGATGAGTAGAAGTAGTCCAGAAGCTAAATGATGTAAGAGAAGGGCAGAAGCACGAGGAACATAGCTGGATGTGCCAGCTGCGCTCTGCAGTAGACAGAAAAGAATGAATTCAGGACAAGTTATGTAGAGGGCACAGGGAAGAAGTCAATCAGGGCATAAAAAGAGAGAACAGAGGCAGAATGCAGAGGAAGAGGGTCTGTGAGACAGAGTGCATGTGACAAAGACATAGAATTAGAGACAGGAGGGGCACACAGATCATAGGGAGTGAAACAAGAGGAATGAGAAACTATCTTTGGGGTAGAGGAAGGAAACTTACATGGCCAAGAGACAATGAAGAGAAGAAAAATGAATGAGTAGAACAGAAGTTATGCTTTTCCACAAGAAGAAAGGCCAGACAAAAGGAAGGGGAGAAAAATAAGAGCAATTAATAAAAGGAATGAGGCAGCAGGGATAAAAGGAGGGACATGAAAGGGATATAAAATGGCACAAGGCATACACATTGGAGGAAACAAGCTCTCTTTTATTTATTCATACTTCTGTATTTTATGTTATCTTCCTAGCAAGCATCCCTTAGCTCCCCAGATTGGTTTTTTTTTGGAGGAGGGGGTGGGCAGGGAAGGGAAGGGCTGACAGTATATTATTGCTGAGGGATTTACTATAGATCTTTTTTCTCTTTGTACTGCTGGGCATATATTTATTGAAATTACCCAAGATAGCGGCTGGCACTTTTTCAGAAATGTCAATATCTGATTTGGGATAGAAAGGAAAAATTTTATTTTATTTGTAAAAAATCCCAAACCTAAGAAAATTCAAAGAGGGATACAGATGTAAGGAAGCAATTGGTGTCATTTGTCAGCAGTTACCAGCAGCCTGCAAATATTCAGCTCCCACAGATCACCAAACACTTTTTGCTATTTGAATGACATCTGAAACAGAACAGATATGATTTATCTTTCCTGAATACAGCAGTAACACAGGGTTAACACTGCCTGATGTAAATAAATAGTTATCTAAAGGGAAATGAAAAAAGGCATATATGTTTAAAAGAATCTAATTCTCCTATTGTTCCGACATTTTGTTGGAATTTTTAAGGTTCCAAGGAAACAAAAAAAGAAAAAACTTGACATTTTAAAGCTCCACCTTTACTTGTTTCTTTCTATCACAATGATTTGCAAGAAGAAAGAGATGATTATGTGAAAGGTTTTGTACCTCTGTGATGGTCATTAACAATACCACGGACCTTTGTGATGAAAATGATAGTTGAAAAATCTTATTAGCTTGGCCAGATGTAATTGCCTACTAGCATTCATTGATATTAAGTTTTTTTAGCCATTTTAATGACTATTTCTACCTGTCTATTTATAGGGCAGGTTTAGAAAGCCCAGAGCAAGGCTGCCAGGTTGCTGTTTCATCCAGTAACACATCCTGGGGTTTTACTGGATTTGTTTTTCCTTCAGCAAGTATTTGCTCTTGATGCTTTATTCAGAAGCTTCTTCCTTCTGTGCTGGGAATAAAAATACAGAATTGGTTCTCCAATTAGCAAACATTTTCAGCTGCAAAGCTATCAAATCAATACCATATCCTCAGCAATCATTTTAGCTACAAAAGTGTGAAAATTTTTCTCCAAGAGCTCTCAATACCCATTTTTTTTTGGCTAATTAGCTGCCTGTCTGCCTTGTCCAAGCAGCAGAGTTTAATTCCAAAATGAAAGACCTGAAAAACCCAAGAAAATCCTCCAAAAGCAAATGATTTTGATTCAAACATAAAATTTCTGTGCTGCCCTCTTTCTTATGGAGGATTTCTTATACAAATAGAAATTCAACAACTAAAAATAATTTGGAAGACATCGCTCTGGTCATATTGGGCCCTTTTATACTGTTTCGTCTCACGTTGTTTCCCCTAAATGACCAGGGACAGGATAGGGACAAGGAACAGCAGAAATTAACATTAATAAATAATTATTGTGGTTATTTATAGTTACATAAAAATGCTATTAATTCCCATCTGTACTGGTAAATATTCTTACAGATTATAATAGAGCTCCTATTTGTTCCATAAGTTGTGATGTAACCTGTTTTACTAGAATGAGAAGGTACTTTCTTTTTGTTATTTAATAGCCTTGATGTCCTGGCTGGTAGTTATTTCCATTCTATAGATGGCACAATATAGCAAGAAAAATGGTTGAGCCTTTTAATTATTTGGTGCTAATGCCGCCTTTTGCAGTTTCCAGGTCAGTTTGTTTGAAATACGGGTGCTAACCTGGCGTTTTCATACTGACCACACACTGGCTCAGGATAGATTGCCCAAATGCACATAAGGGAAATCCATTATAGATTATTAAATACCAGGATATGCACAGAAATGCAAACTAACTTGGAAGAGTAACCAAGTCAATGAGAGTAATAGAGGGGATGGACACAGAGGGATTGCTCTCTGTCTGCTGACAGCATATCAGAGAATGGGCTTAACAGATTGTGCTGTCTGGTCAAGAAGTTCCTGAGGCTTTTTAGATAACTTAGAGCACTCCTATGTGTTTCTGGCAGAATGATCTCCTCCAGTAGAAGTAACGAGCTACGTCTGGAAAGTAGCTTGTGCTTTTCTCAAGGATAAAATAAACCAGGAGCTCTATTTCTATCACTATGCTCTGTAAATTCTATGGTGCTCTTCCTCGGGCTTTGACAGCCAATCAGAATAGCTGGAGCCAGATTTACAATTGCATTTAAGCATCCAGCTTGGGAATGGATGATATTTTCAGAAGTGAATTACATAGATAACGCACTTAATTCTGAATAAACTCACTGGCCTAAACATGGGATTGCTGATGATCCTGTCAGTATTTATCGGCATCTTTACATGCCTAAACATCTTTGTAGATCTAATCTTTCATTTGTACTTTACTAGAGGCAGAAAATTCATCCCTCTGCATTGTTATCTGAAGGATGCAGTGATATGTCCGGCACAATCTGAGAAACACACACACTGACTAGCAGAATATTCAATAAAGCTTCTTATTCTGTAGCTTATTGCCTATCACATTCAGGCACATTATTATCTCAGAGCTAACAACGTTTTTGTAGCTCAGTCTTTTGCTTCTGCTGTCTTTCTTCCTTGGGAATGCACTGACACCTAACAAAATCTATGCTAAAGCATGAGAAATTAAGATCTACATAATAGTTTTTGAAAAATAGTCTGGAATAACTCATCAGATATAAATCTAATATTCTTGGCACTTGGAAGGAGTGTCTTGACCCAAATGCCTGCATGCACAGTTCCTCTGTGTTAACTGAACTCCAGGCATAACAGTACTTGGGGATGAACACCAAAGAGTTAGAAGCACAGCAGAAGATTTTAACCATACTAATTTCTTGTTATAAAACCACAATAATTTACCTTCTTGGGAGATAAATATGAATGTCTGTTTCTAGTGAGATAAAGCTACATGAATCTCTAACTACACACAGTGTTTTAGGATAACTTGAATTATTTGTGCATCATCAGTCCCTACAGTTTCTGTACCTGTTGACACTGTTAGTAACTGTAGGTCATTATCAACATCATAATTGCTGTCACTATTCCATCACAGGACAGGTAAGTTTACCAGCTTTCCCTCCAAGGACATGAACAAATGGTACCTGTAGTTCTATATGTATATTTTAAATAAACAACAGCATTAAAAAAAATATATATAATGGGCAGAATGCCACAATCAGCCCTTTCCTAGATATCTGAAGCTGGGGGGGAGGGCAGTTGCCTTTTTTGTAGGAAGGTGATTAATGAATTGTTGACAGTAATAAAGAAGCAGATATCTCAGAGATATTATTATGGATCACATATCACCTGAAACAGCAAGTCTGCCTCCGTAAAACATTTTATTTGTTATATTGTGCAAATCGATTGTAGTTTGCTACTGGCTCCTTTTCAAATACACTTCTTCATTGCTGCCTTGGTAAATAATAAATCACACTAACTATTATTTCAAAATTGAGTGTTACAATTTAGTTATGAATGGAGAAAGTGGAGATGCTCCAGGATATAACATCTTCAGCAGTTTGCAGAAAAATAGCTTCTTAATGATAACCACATCAAAAATCATTAGAGACGGACTACACCATATGAGCAAGCCTTTCTGACTGAAGGCAGCCTAAGAGAATACTGACAAGGTTATGCTAAACCAAAGGGCTTGTTCTCCTGCCCTTTGCATACACACACAAAAGAAAACAAACAAACAAACAAAAAGATTAGGACCAGATGCAAACCATGGTTCCTGTAGTAACGGGAACTATTTACCAATAGTAAATCCAGTTTTTAAATTTAACATCCTTATGTGCCTGGATTTGTCTTCAGACATAAATCAGAAATGACCTTGAAGAACCAATCTATTTGCTTCTTCCAGATTACCAATTTGTGCTTTGTATAAAAAGCAGATCTGTTTCTCGTGCTCAGTATGGAGAAGTCATGCTTTTAATATATGAAATAAACCTGAAGGGATAAAAATGATTCTACAAAGTTATGAGATTTGGATGGGTCAAGTACATCTCTAAAATCTAGTGCATATTCTGTGTTAAGATATCTATTAATTTTTGTTTGCTTGCCTGCCTGCTTTCACATGTTGTTAACGTTAAGGCACAACCATTGAGAATTTTTATATAGATTTGAAGACAAAATATGTAACATTCTTTAAGCTTTAGGTTTCCCTTTTGAGCTACTTATCTTTTGATGGTGTTTGGCTGTTTGTTTTGAATACTTCCACATACCACAAACTTCTTAACAGAAATCTTTTTGACAAATACCACCTAAAAGAAAACAAAGCTCTTGTAACTGTTGCACTTGAATGCAATCTAGTGACTCTAGCACTTTTAAAAATATCTCTGATAGAAATTATACCAAGTCTACTTTGGGTTTTTCCATTCTCTCTTGAAATATCTCACTTCCTGTGAAGCTTGCCCGTGTCTCGGATTTCATGGAGGATTTCATAATCTCTCTGTTTATCTATCTCAGATGAGAGTTCCAGATTATTTGGATATGTTAATATCTAATGACCACACTCAGCCACAGATTTTACTAAATATAAATAATGGATTACAATGAGTCAGCAAGTCAGCTTTGCTATTTGTGCAGTTTAATGACTCCAGCTGCCCTATTACACAAACCATTCATGATCTTATTACCAACACAATGGGAACCTACTTATTTTTCCTTCCAGTGGGTTATACTGTTAAAGATGCCCCCTGGAGAACTTGTGACATGTCTGTGTCTTCATTGAAGCTGGTAAATTTGCAATTTAATTACTCAGTAACTCAACTAACTTCAGCTAGCTTTGTGCCAATTAGTTTAAGAACTCACAAGCCTGGAAAAGTTCATCCTTAATTCGTATAATAAAACATACCTTCCTCTAGGTTTTTCTCTCCTGACCTTTCTCTGTATAGACTAACTTTGTACAAAATACATAAATATGTACGTTTTTGTAAATAAATATGGCCTTACATTTTTAATAAAATGTATTTAGCATACCACTTCAAGCTCTGAGAAATAATTAGGCTAAATTGAGATTCCATTACAGTCATTTCCAAGTGAGAATGAAAACCAGTATTTCTAAATCATTGATGAAAGACTTACTTGGAGTTTGAGAGCCTCTGCCAGAAGAACCATTTACAGACCATGTTGTCCAAACCATAACTTTTAAAGGCTTGCACTTTGCAGTGGGTAGTGTAGATGAACGCTTGCTTTAGAACAGTTTCAGGAGTGGTACAGGACCCCTTCCTTCTTTATACCCAGACCACCTACTTGAAGGAATTCTGCAATTAGAGATAAAAAACTTACATTAAAAAAGTATTTCCACAAAATAAGGAATAATGTAAGCCATACTACATGGCTGCTCATTATTTTCAGTTTTTAATAAATTGGAAACATATACAATTTTTTTCCCCCATGTGTCCATCTTTACATTTTGATATAAAGTTTCAGCTCAAAAATGAGAACTTCCTATCAAATCTTCATACTGTTTAGAAATGTTCAGGGAGAAAATACAGAAAAAGCAGTTAGAGGATGAGAAAAGAAAAAGACCTACAGGTCCATTTCATAATCACTAGCCCGTGATCTGTTGTGTTCCTGACATACATTAAAAAGATCCCTTGGAGAATTCTGTCTCCATTCATCATATCCTGAAAGAGTCTGGTTTCATTGACCTTGCTCTCAGTACAGCGCTGATTTAAGGAGTTTTATGTAATGAGTAGAGGAAAAGGGGTGAAATTAGCCCAGAGAACCATAATATATAAAATTTTATTTGCTCAACACTAATTAGTTTATTTGATTTTCATCTGGTAGGTCTTGTCTCCAAGGTATGAGAATGAATTTATATTCACATGCCATAATACCAGACACTTAAGTTCTTTAGTTTCACATCCTGTTCTGGGGGTAGTAATTTGGTCTTAAAAAAAAAAAAAACACCAAAAAATAAACTTCAGCAAATAAAGACGAACTTTCGTCAGACTTTAAAAAAAAATTCTCCTTTTATTGAGGACTTGGGGAAATAGATTATTAATTAGACTTTTTGATAACTGAAGATTAACATTAGTCTGCTTCCAATCAAAAACTTCAGCACTTGAATGCTGAATACTTGAATATGGAGGCTCATTGACATAGCCTCCAAGACAATACACCAAAATAGATACAGCTGCTGAAGTGGAAGTTGCTTTCAACCAATGAATCTACTGCTTGTCAGATTTGTATGTGTGTTTGAATGAGAGGGTAATGAAGTAACATTAGAGACTTCAGAACCAGGGCAGCCTTTATTCAGATAAGGTTATAAGCAAATATGTTTTAGAATGAGTGCCTGCTGAAGTAATAGAATCCATTTCCCACTTATTCTCGGGAGTTTAACTGTTTGCTGCAACATTTAAATGTATATAGATAGGAAGCCTGTGATCATATACAAAGAGCTTTGTGCCTTGGGCAAATATACAGTACTGAGATCACAGGGGCCATATTCAAACACTTTAGCTTGAGTCTATATACACTTAACTCTTTATTCCCAGCCCTTGCCTTCACCTAGGTATCTTTCACACCTTAAAGCCAGGCAGTACTAAACAACGTTAAGCCAAATTTATTTGTCAAATCATCACGAGACGCAGAGGTTGAATCTCAAGACAAACAGCCTACAACCCCGAGGCCAGGCTATCAGGCAAATAAAACCTGATATGTCGACACTACATGTTTGCAACTCAGAGCTGAACATTTCCAATGCTAAGTAGGTAAAATCTGCAAAATCACTTTACTTTTCAATAATTAAAATTACATTAAATAATAAGTTAGAGTTTTAAAACATATTCAGATGCAAAACCCTCCAGAGGGTTAACATTCATTCCATTCCTCGATGCTACCACCCCTCCATCTGGAGGAAACATTCCCACAGCAGCATTTGTGGGATCTGCTTTTTGAAAACCCTCTAGACTCATCAGTGAGAAGTCTAGAAATTCAAAAATGTAAACTCATTGCTCTCAAACTTTATATCCAACTCTCTACAACCAGTATTACTGTGCTACTCAACACAAATGTAATCAAAGCAGTAAGTGGAGAGGTGGATAATAACAATGAAGAGTTCCCAGTGACATGAGACACAATCTGAGCAAGGAGGACAGGCACTATGTGTCTGAAAGAAATGGGGCAGTGTCCTGTATTGGATATGATGAAAATTCTCCAGTTGCAAATGTGAACTACAATGAGTTATTAAAATAGTGAAGATAAAAGCGACCTTCGCTTATTGGGGTTTGGAAATGTAGCTTTCTTTTCTTTCAAAGCAGGAAGAAAGAATTTAGAGCAAGTCAAAGGAAATGTGTTGGCAGTAGAGATTAAATTAAAATGAATCGCATGACTATGAGAGAATTACAAATATATTCTACAGAGCTACTGAAGATATTTATTCCATTACCATTTCATTCTTCTAAGGAAGCGTTTCAGCTTACTCTCAAAGGGCTGAGCTTATGACCAATATGTTCAAGGCAAGGACCAGAACTGCCCTAAAGAGTATTTAAGTTGTGGGATAATTTTTCTGAAGAACACAAGTAAATAGGCAAAGTGGATCAGACACATTCTGGGAATAATTATTGCCTCTAGTATATTAAGTTATTCAGCATTAGGCTACTCAGCAGTAATTATACTACCCCTGGGCAAGGATGATTTAGTACTGCATACTGGTGAAAGCTGCATAATTAAGAGAGAATGGGATCTGGCTACTATTTAACACACCTTTCCAAATGTTCCTTTGATCCAGTTGGCAACAGCCACAATGGACTATACAGGAGGGGAAGGTGAGCAATGTGTCTTGTATCACGTTGTCTGGAGTTCTACAGCATTTAGCACTTTACAGCCAAAGAAGGTCAAACTCTGTTCTCGTTTAACTCTTAAAGAGAATTGCATGTGCCTAATTAAAAGCTGCATGTGGTCTGCTGGGCCACCCTCTGATGTTAATACTTAATGCATTTTAGCACATTTTGTTCTGTTTATTTTGAAGTCAGGTGGAATACAGCCATGCAGAGATTCTAAAATCGGCTCTAACTCCACATATGCTTCAACAGGGAAAAAGTGTTCATCAGAAAGAGGAAACAGTTTGGTGTTTCAGATAACTTCCCTCCCCTGAAATGTGAAAGGTTTACACAGTGCAGAGTATCACCCCCTCATTTCCATTGCTCACAGTGTGGTATTTATAGGAACGGGGTAAAGAACCTCTGGAATGGGCAATGTCGCAAACTCATGAAGAGTTCTTTCTTACCCTTTCTATCCATACATCCGTTACAGAATAGAAAATATGGACATAAACATGTATTAGGACATTATAGGATAAATAAGGATATTAATCTGTTCCATAAGACTTGAGAAGTACCACCAGATAGAGTGATATCTGAGCTTACATGGATCTCAATCCATGTACAGTAACATTCCCCAGCGGGGCTCCTATTTCGTCCCTCTGCTCCAGACTGCTACGAGAGCACTTCCCAAGAACACAGGACTTGAAAGGAGCGATATTCTACAAAACCATGCTTGGGTATCTTTGCAATGGCAGAAATTCCTTCTTGAAACCTTATATCAGCATACAGAAGATTATCAGTAAGCATCTGACAGAGAGAGCAGAATCTGGAATGCCTCCAGCGCCTGAATCTGGCTTGCTGCCTGGGTTATTTGGCTTGCTCTCTGACAGATCCCATGACTTGCTTTACAAGCAGTAGCAGTGGCAGTTTGGAAACAGCCTCTAGGGGAGGTCATGGGGGATTGGCTTGGCTCCTCACTGTCATTTGTCTTGCCTGAAATTAATTTTGAAGAAGCCGTTCAGCATTGTTTAAGAATAAGATTATGTATTAGCAATAGCCATTCATTTTGCTGCTTAGTGCAAGGTAACTGAATGCAGCATTCAAACGCTAGGATTTATGTCACTCCAGGGAATCATGTTCTAACCAATTTGATGTTTTTAACATTTCCCAGTTACATTGTTTGATACAGACATCACAACTAGTGAGAAACTTGAGCACAGCAGAGAAAAAAATAGGCTGAGTTTTCAGGAACTTAGGAGAAAAAAAAAGGAGGAAATTTTATAATTCCTTATTCCTTTGTCTTAAAAGCAAAAGCCATAAAAGGTTTGCAACTTCTCAGAATTTGTTAAATCCTCCAATAAGAATGGTTGGCATTACTATTATTTTTACATCTCTTGCTATTTCATTTGAAAAACAATTTCATTTGACTTCCATTTAAAAAAGACTAAAGATATATTGACTAAAATTTTACAGTCATTGACTTCAAGCTCCACATCACAGTTCTGTGCCACAGCAAGACCACGGCCTCTGTTATTCCCTCCCTCCTGCCCCCTCACCACCCCACCTTCCTTCCCCTGTAGAAAGGACACCAAGCAGAGGGATTCCTAAAAAGCCAGACTGCACACAAGTCAGGTCCCCAAATTGGGATAGCGGTGGACTAGAACTGTAGGATGTTGCTGATTATGCCTCTGCTTTGCTTTAATCACAACCCTTAAACCAGAATGATCAAGTCACATAATGAGGACACTAACCAGTGTTAGTGGGCAGGAAGCCCAGTAACAGCAGCTTTTCTGTTTGAACTTGATACTTGAATCAGAAAGGGTACAGGACACAGAAGTGTCCAAAAAGCCATGCACCAAACCAGGATACACATGGACTATGGCTACAGAGCTGAAATCAGTCTCTGGTGTAACAGCAGGGTAGATGGGGATGGAGATCCAGACTGTAGTAGGTTTGGTCTCTGTTTCCCAATCATGGATATGGTCAGAACAAATAGAAAAACACCATCTGGTGACTGAAAAAGTCAGAAGTCACTTAAGGACACTAGCAGTAGCAGAGCCTTGGTTCTTTCATCACTCCTTGACTTTCACTGATGAGAAAAAAATCAAGCTCACATATTTAGCTAGTTGAAAGCAAATTTTGTAAGATACTGCAGAAGCTTCCAGATTTTACATCTGTCTCCCCCAACACAGACTAGGTTCTGTGTCTGGGTGACCAGTCATAGTTTCTTCATGATACACAATACAGAGGAGATTTCCAGCATCAGTCCACACACCTAGGCACCACATCTTGATAACATGCTTCTCAATAAGCCTCTGATAATTCGATAAGATGCAGAACCAAAAAAAAAAAAAAAAAAGAAACCACCCAAAATATACCCCAAAAGACAGCTGCTTATAGTATTGGGGGTAATAGGGAAAAGCAAAAGTACTTTCAGCACATGCATCAGCAATGGCTTTCCTGCTGCAATACATACTTTGATATGCCTCTTTTCTCATTCTCATTTTTAGCTGAGAGGCTAATGATCCTTGTTGCTAAGTCACATCAGTGAAATGCTACAAAAGGACAAGTCCCATTTAAACAAATGAGTCTATATTGGCACACACAATTTTCATCTGTGTTCCAAGGAATTATTTTGATCTGCAAACTTAAATTAAAGCTCATTCCTGGTCTTTTAGCAGGGCACACTGCCCTGGGAGCTTCTGCTCAAAGAAACACGTGTCATTGCACTCCTCTTCTGGAAAACAACGGATGCTTAGAATTAATTCTAAAAGCTTTGAGAACATACAGCATGCACAAGACTTCAGGCTGTCCTGTGGAGTGAGACTATATATTCAAGTACCATCTATAATCAATATCTAGGATTTAAATGTTGCAATTTAATGACCTATTACATACTTATCTTTAAAGATTAATATCATTTTGACTCAAAAATCCCAACAGCATCTGTGCACAGCAGTCTGCAACATGACAACTTCTCTTTCTGCAAGGTACATGGCAAATTTGATTTTTTTTCTCATCGCTGTGGTACAGATTATCACAACAGTTTCCACACTGGAAATGACAGCACTTGCCGGGACAGAGCTGGGGCAAGAACAACCAAGAGGTGCAGAATGTCCTTTCACAAAGCCTCAAAGCTGCAGATTCAGGTGGTGTAAAGCATTGCTGCTACTCTCCCACAAGGATCCAGGAGGAAAAGGTAGCTGGTACCAGCTCTACTTTGAGTGCAGCAGGATACTAATGCTGTTTCTCTGCTCCCTCATGGAAGGAGCGAGTGAAAATTGAAAGGGAAAAATGATCCACAGAACCAGTCCTTTCATGCTGGAGCGTACCCAGGTGGAAGACTGTCAAAGACCAAAAGCAATAGGAGTATGCTAAATCTCTATCAAGCCTCATGGAGAAACTTCTCCAAGAAGTTCTCATACCACAAAGATCTCTAATTCACAGGTATCTGCAATTTCCTTTCAACCTACAAATCTCCAGCACATTTTTAGCCTTTTGAGTTAAACTTTTAAATATTTGTCCTATCATTTTTCTTCCTCTGAATAACAAGGACAAATCTCAAATCCTTGTGCAAAACTGTCAAAGCTCCTGCCTTAAATTTAAATCCTATCCTATCCAAAAGGGAACGAGAGTATCTCCTGAAACCTCAGCAGACACAATCTAAATTAAGTGTTCACTGCAGAAAAAAAAAAGGCAGCATCCATTACTTTGTAATGGCTTTAAATGAGAACAAATATACCTACCAAATTTGAATTCCACATCTTCCATGGGTTGGTTTTTTTTTAACCAGTGAACTATGTTTTGGTTTACAAAAGAAACTGAATACTGTTCTGTTGTGGAGAGAGAGAAATAGGAAGAGATGCAAATACTACAGATAAAATAAAAATCTTTTGAAGGGGAATCGAGTGCTTGCCTACTGCTTAAGAAAAATGCACTATAAAGCAGCTATTGATTTTTCATTCAACAGTACTGAATGTTTTATTGAAAAGCAGCAATGCTCGGTAATTTGAATTTTCAATTAAGGTAGCACATTCCTTGGACACATTTACTACTCCACTCCAGTGACATTTATTTGACTTTTCAAATCCCTCTACTATTGTATTCGTGTTTGTATAGATCAAACTACCAATACAGAAAGTGTTAGGATTATAGCACTGCTGATTATAGACACATGTTTGGAAGGCTCTGTGGACAACCTAATGACTTTATTTATAGGTAGGACAATGTAGACTCAGACACAGCTGAACTAAAATATGCCACTATGAGATAAATTAAGCAGTTCAGTATTTCAGCTTACAAAGATTTACATTTTCCTTGCCTTCTGGACAGCATATAGTTGCAGTGAAGTTAAACTGGTTATTAAAAATGTTTAAATTATATGTTTACATTTTAGAGGACCAGGGGGTGGGTTTTTTTTACTGACATTCGTAAACTGATCAGTTGCTTTAAAAACGTTTCACAGACAGGATGCAATGTTTCTGGCTTAGAAATAGTGATGATGGCTCCTACTGCATTCTCTTCTAGAGAGAAATAGCTGGAGGCCTGCTAGTTTTCATAGCCCCATGTAGAAGTGCGGTAGCTCAACCTCCGTGTGGTCAACAGACAAACTTTATACTTTTAGAAATAGATTTAGGCTTTTCTTGTTAGAAGACCCAGTTCCATTTGCTAAGGGAAGGACTTAGGTAACCCTTGGGAATTTTACCAACCCTGAGAGGCACAGCTGGGAGTCACTATTGCACCAGGCTGTGCAAAAAAGTGCTAGCAATCTATTTCATCAAAATTACAGTGTTGGTCGCACACACATTCCCACCAATTTGTAATGTGTTGTGTGCTTAAAATGCTGTTTCTTGCACTCAACATCTGGATTTGAGCAAGAGGAACACAACTTACAAAGTCATGAAATTACTGTTATTTACCTGGTCTTAACAGTCTAAAGAGTCAGTCCAGTTGCAATGATACTTCAGCTGAAGTTTCTATGCAGAAGTTCTAAAATCAGTTGCCCTTACCCATATTTCCTTCTTCTCAGCCCTAGAACCACTCTGATGCCATTTCTACATGCTCACTCATATGCTGTTTTTCAAGGACATGTTACATGGAAATGTACCATATATGGCGTGGTTTTGGACGTCAGGCATCTGATTTTCTCTTTATTACCTGCCTCTGAAACTCATTTTACTCAGGTCCCAGGCCTGTTTCCTTTAACAATAAAAATCTACTAGTGAGTAAGTTATAGTGCTCAGGCCTTTGATATCATTCTATGCCCGCAGATACAAAACCCCTGCTGCTACATCTCGCCTCGACTCTTCTATCCTGCACTTCTGTTCCAGGGTCATAGATAGTTCATTCTGCAAAGAAAAACTACTTCTTTTTCCTACCTACCAGTTACAAAAATATATATAACAATGTGTAACCACATATATTTATATGCACACACCGGACTAAAAAGTCGGTGGTAGCCCCTATTTGTCAGATAATTGTTACAGGGCACACAGCCCAGAGCAAGTCCAGACAAAGCCCGACAGGTCCTAAGGCTTATGGTATCTTAACTTAAGGCTTCTGCATGTTGAGGGCAACTGCAACACCTTATTTACATGGCTACAAGGCTACAAAAGAATAATTTCACAGCAATGTTGCAAAAAAAAAAAAAATTGACAGTGAATTAATAGTGCCTTCAATAGCTCTTAATTTGTTTCTGCCACAGTGGGGCAGAGAGTAGTGTTCAGATATCACTAACCTCTTCTGCAACCCTACACTTTTCCCTACTTATAACTAATTTGCTTTAGTGTTTTTGGGGTTTTTTTTGTTTGTTTGTTTGTTTGGTTTTGGTTTGGTTTTTTTTTCAGTAGGATTAAATTTCAGTAATGGCTGTCTTTGTTTTAAAGCTTTAAGATTTTCCAATAAATATCCCACCAAATTTGGCCCAGGCAAGAAGAGATAATAGAATTCTCTCTGTTTCTTCTGGCAGAAGTTAACCCATTTCATAATGGGTGATGTACTTATATCACAACCAGGAGAGCAACTGGCTAAAGTGGCACTTTGCCCCTTAGACACCTCAGTCCAGGGCACTGCAGTAGAAAATAGTTGGCTTGCTTTGACTTACCCCTACTCTTTTTCTTTAGCTGTTCATCATCACTATACATGGGGCACTTTTGTAAGAGCCTTTCACTCCCCTTCGTCTTGGGAGAGAACCTGGCTGGTCCTTGCTGGCTGAAGCTGCCCGCATGGCAAACTGGAAAGCACAGCATCCAGCGAGGAAGGCAAAGGCTGTCGACACCCAACACTGGCATTAAACAGCTGAGGTGGAAAACAAATGCAGTGAGAAGCTGGAAAGGGATAAAATTGAAAAGAAACGTGGGTAGAGCTTGAAGATGAGGGTATTTGGCTATTAGCTTATCCAGAGAGGGCACAGAGGTTACTTGACACAGAGGTTATTCTCTTGAACAATCTGGGCTTGTCCTAGATGAATAATTTCTCCTAACCTTATAAGCATTAGGCAAGTCAGACAGGCAAATGGGTTCTTGGAGGATAGAAGGAGTCTAGTCCCTCTACAAGGCTCTGAGCCAACCCAATATATTGTAGTACTTAAGGTGCCTTGTTTCTCTACATGACCCTTTAATAAGGATGGACTATACAGATGTACTTAGTGAAGTGCTCCCAGCCCTGCTATCATCTGACTGAGATTTCCTGTTAGAGCTAATGAGGTTCTGCTCCCACTTAATCTCTAAATATGGCGCAGTTAACGCTTTTTAGTTTGCTTAATGACATGCTATTAATAAAGACATGACCTGAACAGCTACTTGCATTTTTTGTCTTTTTTTGTCCATTTTTAACAATTATGCTGAGGCAATTTAATTTTTTAAGATCATAAACTATTGTTTTGTTTGACAAGTTGTATATAATCATTCTACATTCCCACGAAAGTGCTCACCAAGGTCAATGCATAAGCTTGCAATTTATCTGAAACATTTATCATGATACTGAAATTGCTTTGCTACTTTTTCAAGTTATTATTATTATTGTCTTATTGACAGAGCAGTGTGCTAACCCACACTAAAGAGGAGTTGAGTCCTGTGTAATTATTGTTTTTTTTTCCAAGCAGTTTCAAGTTATCAAAAGCATCAAAATATGCTTAATAGTAAATTTGTTGAACAGTAGCTGCTGAACAGAAGAATTCAATATCTTCTTTTTTTTTCCTGTGAGAAGTAGCCCTAAAAATCCCCACAGCAACCTACACCTTTAAACCAACTATAATTGGAGTAAGCAAAAGAACCACAAGTTTTTGCTGGAGTTAATGAAACCATAATGTAATTCTCTGATCAGAACCATTACCAGACAATCTTGGTCCAAATGAAATTTTTGTGTTTGTGTGTGTGTATAAGGCTCAAACATTAGACAGCAGAGAATTAACTTCTACATCATTATCTAAAATTGAAAACAAACAAGCAAACAAATGTTAATTACCTTTAATTTTAAAAACAAGAAACCTTGTTTGTGCGAGTGAAATAAAAGTGCATTGAATTTTAAAGAGATGAGTGTTTTATCTCCTTAGGCTTTATTTCTATAATATTTCAAACATGGGTTATTATTTTTGCTTTCCAATGACATCAACCTGTACAAAGGCTATTGCAGTTGTTGGCTAACAAAACTCTGTTTAAAAATCTGTCAATTTATTTTGAACCAGGTATCACAAAAGAGCAAAACACCTAAATTACAATGGCCTGCATGTTCTCTTTTGCTTCTCCTCCTAAGGCTGACCAAACCCAAATCGCCCAGCCTCCTCTTACACATCATGTGCTTCAAGCTCCCAACCATCTTGTTAGCTTCTGCTGGACTCTCACCCGTGTGCCGATGTCTCCCCTGTGTTGGGGAGCCCACGAGTGCACATAGCACTCCAGAACTGGTCTTACCACAGCTGAGCAGAGGAGAAGAAACACCCTCCTTCACCTTCTCTGGCACCCTTGCTGATGCAGCACCCAGTTGGCCTTCTCTGCTGCAAGGGCATAGTGCTGACTTTTGTCCACCAAGACCCCCAGGTACTTTTCTGGTTTTCATGTGCAGCTTCCAGCTGATTCTGTTTGCTGCCTGGGGTTATTCTATCCCTGAGATACAAGACTCTGCTGTGCCCTTGTTGCAATATATGAGACTTGTCAACCCTTTTCCTCCAGTTCATCATGGTCCCTCTCTCTACCTTCCTACTTGCTGCTCCCTCTAAGCAAGTAGCAAAGTTGCTGTGGGGGGACTCTGTCCTCACATGCACATTCTTAGTATGGTTAAGCAGTACTGGCCCCAGTATAAATTCCTAGGGAATACTACAAGGAACCAGCTGGCAGCTGGAGTCCACACTTCTGGTCATAAACTCTAGAATCCAGTGGTCCAGCCAATTTTCTACCCACCTTACCCATCAGAGTGTGAAACAAATTTCAGACAAATTTTTAGATACATCAATTGCTTAACCTTACAAAACAATAGATACCTTATTTTTCTAGTATCTTAAATGCAAGAAGGAGATACAGCACTCAAACATACCAGAGAAGAAAAAATCACGACAACAGAAGACTGTCAAGCTTTAGAAATCAAACTTCAGAATTATATGCATGCAGCATGCTTACAAATGATCTTCATTAGCACCTAATTACAATTTAGTTCAGCTAATCAGTTGATCAACTGCATTGATTCTTATCAGCTGATTAACCCTAATATAAAGCACTATGAAAATTTACAAGATTGCAGTAGACAAGTTATTTTCAAGTACTTTGTTCTCTGAGAAAAAAAAAAAAAAGAATATAATGAGGACTGAATTTTGCCTCTCAGCTGAAGAAAGTTTTCATCCAAACAAGGACTAAAGATGCTATATAATAGCATGTTTTGACCCACATACATTTAAGTGCGAAATTGGGCCTGCAAAGAGCCTCACTGGGACTGCAAAGAGCCTCATTAGTTTTCTGTTTTAAATAAATTAATACTTTCAGAGATTTTAAATGGGGTTCTACAAATGTATGATGTGAGCTATTTCAAAACAGAGCTTGAACCACTGCCACATAAAAGTGTAATGATCATAAATGACGAATGACTAAAGACAATGACAAATGAGGCCATACACGGAACTCTGAATTTCTGTATGTCACGGTTGAATACTTCTCATCCTGATAAATCATCTCTTCATCAATTTTAATGCTAGAGAGGATTTGAGAACAACAGATGAACCTGGCCTGAAGTTTACCTTTATGAGGCACTACAAGTTTTATAAAATCTCTTGGTGACTTTTCTTGCTTGAAAGTTATGAATTTAAGTCAAAGATAGTAGCTGATAAGTAAGGTAAGTGTCAAAATAGACATTAAAGCTCAAACCACCATTATGAAGACTAAAATGAGGAAATTATTCAGTGCAACTATAGGTTTCTTCTTTGTACATACATGAACAGTTAATAAATTGGTCTTTGAGTTAAAAAAAATATTGATGGATCTTGACAGAGACACTTCTCATGTATTTTTGTAATCTATAAATTACATATATCTACACACCCCTATATATACACATACATACATATCAAAATTCAGATGTAACCTTTTCATGCTCATTCTTACCTCCCAGTAACACTAGTGAGTTTTTCACCAGATCCACAGGCACTGAAAAAAAAAAAGTGGCATCATAAAAAAGCAGATGCTGAGTAAATGCAAGTGAACACTGTCGGTATCCTGATCTGAATATCGACCCTGATCTAATCCTGAGCTGTCTTCTATATTTACATTATTTTCTCTGGAATGAAACTACTGATACTGAACACGCAGAATGCATGAATGTAGAATAAATCAAAATATCTTAATCCTTCTTTAAATTCCATATTTGTTTACAACTTCACCTGCAAGACAACTGAATCAAACCCAGACACTAATTTCTTTTCCTGCTTGTTACTTGCTTATTCTTTCTGCACGTCTCCCAAGTCCACAAGTAAATGTGGCATGGTTGCCACTGAATACCAAGCATTAAGAAGAGGAGATGCTTTGAACCTCATGGAAAAAAAACAATGATTCTTTCTGTGAGAATTAAAATTATCGGGTAACTTTGAGAAGGACATGGTCAGATATACAAATTGAATGTATTACAATTCTGCTTGTCATACAATAAAATAACCACTCTCCCCAATAGCATAAAGTGAAATTAAACACTTTTTGAGGACCTAATCTGTAGCTGTAAGATAGAAGAGAGCAAGAAGGCAGCACTGGGTCAACCCTCCTACTTTAGCAATACAATTAAAATCTTAAAAGTGATATCAGAAGTTTCTTGCAACTGTGTCCACACTGTTAGACAAATTTTATGCTAAAGTTAAACCTCTCACCCTTTACCCCAGCACCTTTTAGAAGATGTGCATAAACTAGTGAACACTGGGGGGTAGTGGGTTCGGAAAATGGCTTGGCAGGAAAGGTCCTGGGGGTCCTGGTAGACACCAAGTTGATCATGAGCCAGCAACATACTGTTGCACAAAGAAGGCCAATGGCATCCCAGGGTGAACTGCAAGAACATTGCTGGAAGGTCAAGGGTGTTGATCCTTCCTATCTGTTCAACCCTGATGAAGCCATATCTGGCATGATGCGTGCAGCTGTGGGAAAGAGACATGGGCATACTGAGACATTGCAAAGGGCCATAAGCATGAGCTCAGATCACCTCTCATGCAAGAAACTGAAACCCAAGAAGTTCTGTTTACACAGAAGATGGCAGGTTTCTCAGAGGGGCCATGGAGTCTCCATCCTTGGAGATATTCAAATCCCAAGTGGACAGATTTCAGCAACACGCTCCAGTTGCCCCTGCGCTGATCAGGAATATCAGACTACACAATCTGCAGAGGTCTATGCAAACCTCAGTGATTCTGGATATAACTTTTACTACCAGGGTTATGTGAATGTCCTAGGAAAAAAAAACTAAGAAACATAATCTTAAATTCTCTGCTGCTTTAGTGGCTAACCTTCTTCAGATTTTATTTCCAATAGCTTGCTAATGAGAAAACCACCAGTGGGAAGCAGTACTTGCTGTTAGATCTATTAAACATGATTAAAAGAAAAAGGCTGAAGTGCAATTAAGGTAAATATTTCATTGAGTTTTATTAATCTGCAGAGACTGTATCCAAAGTATACTTGCTGCAGTCTGAGAGTCATTGTGTTAAATCTCATGAGGGTAGAGCTTCTGCCTAGTACGTGTGCTGTGGATCTACGTTGTGATAGGGCATTATTTAGCAATACTTTAACATATATAGTTACTTGAACACGTTGCAGTCTTTTTGATACTACCATTAAACAGAAAGTTCTCCAAGTTTCAGGATACCTCTTAATAAACAGTATTCCCATCAATGAAGAATGGAATTAATAATACAGATATGTAAAGCATAAAAGTTATTCTATTCTGAATGTCAAAGAGAAACACAGAGACACTAAAGTGTTAAATTCTACTGGAGACAGCAGGCAACTGTTACTAATTTTTGCAAGTGGCAAATATTCAATGCTTAAAAAACATTAAAAACTTTTCCGTAATTCAAGAGATTTTAATTCAGATCACAAGTCAATAAACTCCTGTTTCTCATTTTTGTTTACTTTTATTTACCTGCTTTCTTGGTTCTGTCTTGTCTAACAGCTTACAGAAATCACAATTTGATTTACCTTTCTGTCTTTTTGACCATTTTCTCATTCAGATTTGAATCTTTTTCTATTTCATGACCTTGCCTCCAATTCACTATAATAGGACGGAAATATGGAAGAAGTGATATTAAAAAAAATAAAAATTACACTATATACTTTATTTTGCATAATGACAAGGTAAACTGCGGTAGCAAGGTAAGTACACTTCTTGCCTCATCATCTCTTTCATGTGAAATATATGAGAGCTGAGATGCTTAATCAAATGCCTCCAGAAAGCAGGGTGTTTCCAGTGTTATACCACCTCCATTCAAGTCGTGAGGGGAAAAATAAAAAGTATAAATCAAAAAAGAGAATTGGCAACAAATGTAAAGGCACTTACTAGAAAAAAAAATATAAATAAATCAAATAGGATCTTGCATCCAGTGGTCAAACACCTCCAACATTTGTAATTTTAGGAATTTATCATAGCTGGACATACCTGCTGCCTCTTTACAAACCTGAGGAATTGCATTAATTCCAGTGGAAGAGGAAAATTAGAGTCTAGAAATGGGAGAAATGTGACATTCAAAACATTGTATTAATTCTACTGTCATTGCAGTTTTTGACAATTGACAATATTTTGACAATAATTGACAATTAATTCTGTCAATGCAGAAGAGTCAATTTCTGGAAAATGTCCTCTAATGTTCCACTAGAAGAAAAAAATAAAAAAATCTACATAGAATAGTAGCTACATAAAGATGTAGATCAAATCAATCTGCACATCTTAGACATACATATTTTGAAACTGAAGCTAGTTTCAAGAAACTGCATTGATCTTATGACCTCATAATCAAATGCATTGTATGACACTGGAATGAAGTCAAACCGCTTTGAAAGACCTTTGTTTTATCCCTCCAAGAGCACTCGAAAAAAGTAGACAAGGAGAAAAGTCTGATCTAATCTTCAGTTCTAAGTACAGTTCAGAACAAATATATTATAAAGTCACTTGTATATGTCACCTATAAGCAATTATAAAAAACAGAGAAAAAATTTTACACAAAAAAAAATATAAGCAGCAACCTTGGTGTCTGTAGGAAACGGTACATGTGGCAGAAGTGACTCTGAACTCTAGAATTTCAGATATTAACGGCAACACTGGTTATACAGACAGGTGATGATTTGGTAGCATCACTCCTTAGCTTTGATTGATTTCCACACTATCCTCACAGTCTCAAAACTTTCACCTTCTTTTTAAGTACACAAGAGGGATTCAAATAGGAGTAGTGATGAAGATGATGGCATTCCCAAACACAGCAGCAGAAGAAAGGGCTGCTACGACCAAAGCAATTCAGAACTGCAAGAACTTTAAAGGCCTCGAGAATGTATCTGTTCACTTAGAGAGTTCCACAAACACAGGCACAAAACCTTCACTCACTTGCTGCCAGCAGCTCGACCTGTTTTCAGATGTTTACTGCTGAAGCAGCTACTGGACTCACTCACTGACAGTCTTTTTAAGAACGTGGGCACTGTTTGGGTTTTTTAACAGCCTATGATAATGTCAGTTCAAAAGATCTAGAGTCAACCTTTCTAAACCAAAACATGATTAATTAATTTGCTTGGAAAAAAGGGGGGAAAAAAAAGAAAAAGGGAACAAAATAAAATATAAGAGGACTTCTACACAGTAACAGAACATTATTTAAATCAAATTTTAATGAACTCTTCTATTATCATTATGATGTTTCTTCACAGTACAACACTTTGTCAGCCTTCTGTATGCATTTGCGAAGCAACCAGGATTACACTGCCACTTGGAAAACTTCTGCCAGCTTTACTAGACTCCTTTTTAGCCACAGTAGAGCTTCTTAACAGTTTAGGGATCTCTTTGACATCATTCTTCATGTTTGAGGTATCAAGATCAGTGCTAAGGAGTTAACCTGTCCAGCATGCTTAGGAAGAGAACTGTTCTTAACATCCTATGCCATTATTTTACTGAATTTATTAGAGTAACCAATATATAGTAACCAGATTTTATTATCAGTTATGATGGAACTGACCTTTACATCATTGCCCATTAGAATACCACATTAATGATAGGCCTCTTCCTTGCAGCTTATCAAACTTCCCAAGTATAATTTCAATTCCTTCTCAAAAAACCCCTGCATACACTTGCTAGGTCTTCAAAAAGTAGAACGATAAACCACAGAGTTAGACTTCTCTTTTGAAACACTTTACTGTTTAATCCACAGAGACAAAAATATCTACACAGTTATGGAATTAAAAGCATGGGATTCTTCCTCTTGTAACTTTAACTATAGCAAAAAAACATACTTAGCAATGAGCGCAGCCTTCAGTTCTGTTTGTATTTCATACTTCCCTCCCCGAACTCAACTTTCAACTGAAGGGCAGACTTGTGACATGCATTTCCTCAGGGACTGCTCAACCTCACAGTTGGATGAATTTTCTATTCCTTTTAGACTGCAATTAGGCATTTTAAAAAATAAGACCAACCCAATCTCATAACAGAACAAAACCCAAACAGTGAAGAGTCACTGAAGTATAACTTATAACTGCTCTATTAAGTCTTACCCCCTCCCCACTCTTCTTAATCAACTTGTTTAAGAATAAAATTTAATAGTTGAATATTAACACATTACTGCTGCTAACACATTAAAATAGTGATAGTAGTAAGAACGAGTTTGCTTGAGATGTGACATGCTCCAGTCAAAGTACCTGTTTTGCCTTTTCTCCCTGTAATTAGCAATTAAAACACTGACCACTAGAGCCTTGCTGGATAAAATACTGTCATTTCAAAACATTATTAAGTTCCTTAGGAACAGAACTATGAAGCTCATTCTCTTGTACTTTAAAGTTACTTTCCCCAAACTATTAAAAAAGGAAACTCTAGCTGTGGGCTTGTCTTTAAAACCCCATTAGGGCATCACCTGGAGTACGGAAAGATGGCATAGCAGAGATCTCAAACTACATATTCCCCAAATAAAATGCACTTTAATTACCAGCCTAATCTCTTCCAAGCACCTTTCCTCTATCTGTGTTCTACTGATTTTTGTAACATCTTTGTTATAATCTAATAGAGCAGGAACATCTTTGAAATGTCAACTTTTTTTTTTCTTTCAGAGAAAGATAATTTCTTTGCCGAGTAGTCCAAGCTTAACCTATTTTTGCTACAATCTGTGCATGATCTGATCAGAAAATGAGAAACAACATGCAGCACTTCTTTGAAAAAGAAGGTACAATCCTGCATTTGCAAAAGGGATATCCAAGTTCATTCCACTGTTCAAAACCAGAAAACTTAAACTTACTCTCTGATAGGTGGAGTTCTGATACCAAAACACTTCCACCAGCTGGCCAAAACAGATTCCAAACACATGTACCATATGTGAAATTATAAAACCATTTCATTGCAAAAATCAAATAGGGAAATGGAGGGAAGGAAAGAGTGAAACACTTGTGGCATGAAAACAAACATTTTGTGATACAAAATCTATATATTTTGTCAATAGTCTGACCATGCTTATTTTAAACAGCTCATCACTATGCATAAATAGAATACCTTTTTTACTTGCTAATACAATGGCAGTCAACAAAATTTTTGTTGGTTCAATGTCTCATTTTTAACTCCTCAACAAATCCTTAACAGCAATTTAAGGAGTGTGCCTAGAAGATTTTTCAATGTTTTATATAATGGTTGAGCCCAGACTACAGTTTTTTTCTTACACAGCACTATTTTGATGACAATTCACTTGCTGGAAATATATTTTCAGTAAACCAGTGGAAACTTCCTCACTTTTGAGTTTCTAAAACTGTCAAATTAACTTAAAACTGACAGATTAAAAATATTATCAGGCAGGAGATGGATAAACAGTAAAGTTTCATAACATTTGTTTCCATACGAAAGTAAGCTGAAAGCCCCCTCCCCATTGTTCCCCTAAATCTTTGACATCAAAAATTAGTTTAGCCCCGAGTGAAACAAATACAATGTTCAGTCTTTCTCAGTGTCAGTACATGAGTCTGCCACTCACCACATTTCTGCAGGATTAACAGACAGGCTTCACTTCCCAGAGACAATCTGTGAAAACCTAAACAAAACAAAAACCCAACACCCCCCACCCCCACCCCATAAGCACAAAGTGTAATCAAAGGAAACTCAAATACATCTGAACAGCAAGAGCTAGCATTCTAAATAAACAACATATGCTCTATAATCAACAGTATTAAAAAAAATAAATAAAAAAGAGAAGCAAACATTCTTCAGTTTACAGGTTTAATTAAAAACAGCCACAGCATTTCACATTCTGATCTAGAAAATCATGGAAATAAATTAGGGACACAAACAGTACTAGCTGCTGAACTGAACTACTCTTCCATTGTGTATATTTGTGTTTTATAATCACAGATTATTTTCTCCATAATTGTACTTTTCCTTTATGCTTTTTTTTTTTTAGTGGAGATATAGCAACCTGCCTTTATCTTAAAACAAACAAACATCTTGCCAATAATTTTACAGGATTCTCTTAATATCTAAGTTAAAATATCACACATACATGCAAAGGTAGCTTAGGATCAGAACTGTATTTTTTTTTGTTTAGTGTTGGTATGTCTAATACGATTCAGTCTAAAGACAGAGAATATACTACTCGTTAGAAGTAACATTTGAGTGGCTTCTCATATTCATAGTTTAGCGTCTGCACAACTTCTTCAGAAATTTTTAAGGATCTTTGTAACTTTGTACAGAAATACATTAGGCTTCTTATTTTATTTTATACACCTCTGAACCACTTGAATAATGGCACAGAAAGCTATTTGGATGTTTATATGCCCATGTTTATTTATCTAAAAAGAGGAATTGTTACTTACAGCTTCAATATTTTTTTTAAGTACATGTATATAAATAATTGGAGAATAAATTGTACAATCACAGAAATTACATCACATGAAAATCCTGAACTATCACTACAAAATTTCTTGGCATAGCCCATTCATTTCCAATATCCTTTAGCCCCTGGGCTGCAGTTGCATTGGAACCCTTGCTTTACCTCACCTAACGTGCAGGATCCTCCTGAATCCTGGGCGTTAGTACAGCCTGTAAGGTTCCTTCTGCAGTTAATGGCAGCAGCCCCACAGGTTACTCACCCTCCCTGGGGTCTAAACACTTCTCCAGATATATTTCTCACCTCTAGAGCAGAGACTCCTTGGCACTACCCAGCGCTGGCTCTGCTGACGTTGTCTTCAGCTGGGCTGTGGTGTTGGCTTTGGAGGTTCCCCAGTCCAACCAGTGTGCCACACAGCAGCAAACCCTTCAGGGAGCTGCATCGCAGGGCTGGGAGCACACTCGTGTGGAGTTCCATTGTTTTCTCTCTTCTCCTCCCCTTTTAAGTCAAAACCCTTTGGGTATTTAAACTTTCTTTAAAATACAGAAGTTGAAAAAAACACATAAAGAAATGCGGTAACTGTAAATCTGTAGAGAAACCAGAAAGTTAACTTTAAATAGCTTAGTTTGCCACAATTAAGTACTGGAATAAACTTACCATGTAAATATGATAATGAGTAAATTCTAACATATTCAGTCAAACATCTATGGAATTTTTTCTGTCTTGCTTAATTAGTTACAGTTTCACGTACTGCCGTCTTTCATTAACTTTGTAATTCCTGGGCATGCATAGGTGGGTGCCTCACTAAATATTATTTGATTAGCACACAGTACTCCTATAATATATGCTAATTCCTATTTGCTAGGAAGTTAATTATAAAGCTTTGATAATCTGTTTTGATAAATGTAATTCAGTAGAAAATGTGTGTTCCTAGAACAGAATTATATTAAGGTTGCTGCTTTTTTTTTGTTTTGTTTTGTTTTTTAAGACAGTTACCTAACAAATTATTGAGATGAACCATTTGCCTTTGGTACAGGCAAACCAGCTGTGGAGTAGCACCAGGTTACCCCCTTCCCTTTAACAACTCTTCCCATAAAGGAGGTTTTGCTGAACACTATTTGTACGTTGGGAAAAAAAAAAAAAAGATACCAAGAAAGAAGTAATGGAAAAATAATGTGACTTGCTTTACAAATAGCTAACAAATTAGTGAACAAGAACTACTACTAAGGTTACAAGTCTATCTGGAAAGCTTACAGTGTGGAAATGCTACTGACTGGGGAAGGGTCTCAGCATGTTAAACACTGAACATGCGACAAAGGCTCCAAAGGAGCCTCAACTCCAGCGAGTAAAGGAGAAATCTGGAGCAGCTCAGCATTCCCTCCTTTGGCACCTATCAAGTTGTACCACGTATGGAAGCTCAGCCAGTAAGATCTTGACTGTGGGAGACAGCGCCAGGGCCATGCAGAGAGGACCGTGGGCCAGGGAGCGGGTCGGTGCATGCAATTCCACGTGGCCTTGTGCTGTGGCTCACACTGCCTGCAAGAGTGAAGTCACTGCTGTGTGGAAAAGCAGCATTCCACGTTGGGATGGAGGTCTTCTGGAATTCCTCTCTCTGTAAAATGTAGGTTCCCATATTCCTTTCCTTGTTGGCACATCTGATTTCCCTCCCCATCATAGCTACCGGCAAATAAGTGCACGTGAAGTTTGGCTGCCGCAGTCTACTGTGTGTTTTCTTGTCTCTTGGAGCCCCATGTGTAATAACAGAATTCCAAAATTATCCTGACATTACCAATGTTAAGAAATGAAAATAAATCTGTATTCAAACCACAGCGGTGCACTCTGGATTGTAAAAACTCATCTTGGATATAAAATTAATTTTTACAAGAGCATATAGAAAAACAATAGTCACTAGATATCGATGTGAATCAATACCTATATTTAGCATAGTTAATCTCTTGCACAAACAAAACACTGCTTATTTATTCAGTTTCCTTTAGCTTAATTCCTGAACTTCAAAGACTTCAAAGAACTATACAGAAGCTAGATAAAGACCTTATCTGCATAATTCTTATGTTAATTCACAGAAGGTGTCTTGACTAAAAGGATGACTACATGCATGTTAAGGGCTTGCTGTTACTAATTCCTTTCCTCTGAAAGCTCAAATATTATACATGCATTTAGTCCTAACAGATCTAATTCCACTTCTTTACATGGTTCTGGGTCCAAACATGAGCCAGGTCACTCACAGACTGGCCCTTCGCTCCTCTGGAATATCAAGAGATGATTTTGAGCCAGGCTACTGCCACAGTGCCTGCATGTGAACGGAGCTCAGAACGCAATTAGTCCTACGCTTCCGCCCGGGGTCCTGCAGAGCAGCAAAAGGAGATCAGTACCTGAAAC
Organism: Heliornis fulica; assembly: GCA_013399135.1. NCBI lineage: Eukaryota > Metazoa > Chordata > Aves > Gruiformes > Heliornithidae > Heliornis > Heliornis fulica. The sequence continues at coordinate 258,071 of VXBZ01000688.1, read as the reverse complement.
ACTATTAACTGCTGCTCATCAGAAATTTCTAGGCATCCTAAAAGCTGGAGCTATTAATTTTCTCACCAAGTTTTCCCTCCCTCAGCCCTGCACTCCCACGTCTATAAGTGCGCTGTATATTAATCACTTTAAGGATAAAACCAATTTGCAGTCCCAACTCTGCACATCTCTGAAAGTACAACCTCTACATATTATTTATAATTTTGTAACCCTTGTTGTTCAAAGACAAACTGAAAGCATTTATATTTACAGAAGAGGTAGAATTTGAATAGTATTTAAAAATATGCTGTTGTCTATTTGAAAATATTATTATTTTTAAAACAATTTCTGCTCAGAAAAAAAAGCACCAGTTATTCAGAAAAACTGAGTTTACAGTTGGTTGCATAAAAATGAATAAAAGGCCTAAATGCATATTTTGCTAATATGATGAGATCAGGATTTGTATTTTATAAAATTAATATTTACAAACTACTTCATAAAACAATGATGAAAAAAACACTTCAAAAAATAGAATGGTCTTTTCTCCATGTGCAGACTTTTACTATACACTTTTTTTTTCCTATTCTGTTTCTTACTTGGATACTGTTTTAACATTAGATACACTCAGGCAAAACTTCTTTCAACAGAGTAAAAAGGGAGGGAGAACAGGCTCCAAGACTCTAAGGAGAAGACATTCTCTTGCTGAAATACCTAGTGTATGCACCAACCCAGAACACAGAGCAAACATGGGAATGTGACACCATGTGATATTAAAAATCTACATTGTGTTATGCCTATTAATTTTACTCTCTATCAGCCTGCATATGTATATACAGCTTCAAAGTATTTATCAAACTCCATAATTAAAAAATATTATCCCCTTCTTCGACACTATCATCATAACAACTGTATGACCGTCAGCTGATGTAACTGATGCAGATCCAGTGATTCCCCTGGCCTCACACACATCACACCTGCAGACCATTCTTCACCTAACCCACTTTTAACCAAATTGCATGTTGCAGCCTTTAGAAATTACAGGTTTTTTTTCTAGAGGTTTTCCTACCCTTTGCGTTCCTTGTGCAGACAATGGTTAGGGAGGTTTTGTTCTCAACTTTTTCCACTGAGTGCTGGCTTGTTAATCGGAGTGTGCACATACATTTTCATTGCTAGGTAACTGAACAGTTGTGATAGTAGTTAAGCAAAAAAACCCACTGAGGCCCTGGCACAGGATGCCCAGAGAAGTTGTGGCTGCCCCTGGATCCCTGGCAGGGTTCAAGACCACGTTGGATGGGGCTTTGGGCAACCTGGGCTGGTGGAGGGTGTCTCTGCCCATGGCAGGGGGCGACACTGCATGGATGTCCCTTCCAACCCAAACCAGTCTGGGATAGGTCTTGAAAACTATAATGTTCTGATGTACATCCATAACTGAAGGACACTTCTAACTTTTAAAAAGGAACAACATAAAATACAAAAGAACATAAATCTCTTAGAATGATAAAAAAATCCTGAAGTGTCACTGCTTTCTACATAATGCTTAACTCTTCCTGTGATGACACTGATTTATATGTATAGTAAATAACTCGTTATGATAGCATCAGCAGGCCAACCACTAAGTTGTCATGATACATTATACTGCTAATGATTTCCTTTGGTTTCATAAAAGACTTCTGTTTCCAATTTCTCTCATGTCCATAAGTATATGTACAGCCAGATTTTCCAGGTTTCAGTTTGAACCAGTCTACCAAAACTGGGAATTGTTTTAATAGTCTATAGGCTTAGTATCTGACAGAGAAATCTCTGAGTCAAACTCAGATGTAGATTCTGGCTAAATCAAGCATGACGTGTAGGTTGGTCAGAATGTATGCATCAGTGGTAAATGAATATGTTCACATAGGTCTAGAATAATATATTAGGAGTGAATAATTCATATCATATGGGAATGGACAATTATAATGCATATGCATATGGAAAAAACCAAGGTATGGAAAAAATGCTTTGTTTTATTCTCCTAGTTGCTTTCCTTTTCCTGCTTTTTAACAGCAACTCCCTTTTCCACCCTTTGTAAAGTGTTCTTACTTCACTTCGTGTCAATTTACACAATTAAAGAAATTTGAGCATCTAGCAAATGCAATTTGTTACATGTTATTTTAATCCACAATCTATTTGGGTGTGGATGAATGGGCATTAACATTCTTCCGTTTTTTCTTATCAGTACTGTTTTCATTCCTGCCAAATGTAGTGTGTGTAAACTGGATGCTTCTGGCCAAGAAATTTTACTTCAAATCCAGTATGTAAATGAAGAGCACTCACTGTACTTTATGTTGTCATTGTAAGGAAAAAAAAAAATCAAAACCATATTTAGAAGAGCTTAGTATTGTTTTACCTTTAAGAGGCAATCTGAAAAGTTCTAAAGTAATTTTGCAGAAGGAATAGCTTAGTCAAAATCTGGAATAAAACCGATGGAAATAGGCTTGAGCAGCAGAGGGGACAAGATCTATCCAGCAAACCATGTGATTTTACCCATATTCTCAGCAAACAATTCTTTTCTTGACTAATAAGCTATAAAAATACACTAAAAATATCCTTACTCCTCAGTTCTTAATGCACATCAAGAAATTCTACGTTGTTTCTACCAAATTTCAGACTTCACTAACATTACTTTTTATACACTGTATTTTTCTAATATGCCACCTGAATTAACTTCTTAAACAGAAGAAAAGTCTCTGCAATGTAAGTAGTGTCTTTGAAGGAGGTCTGTAGAATGAAGAGACTTTCTTACTGTCACAGTATTAGATGTAGAAACCAGTTTAGTTATGCTGGACCGACACTACTCTAATTTCATTGACTTGGCTGCTGTTAACGATCTACATCTCTCTGTCACAGAGAGGGAAAATAAATACATGCTAAACAGATACAGCTTCCTTTCCAAAGCTGTGTTTCCTTCCAAGGGGTGATGGTATTGACTAGACTGGTGGAGCCATTCACTTCTTGGTAAGCACTGAAACAGGAGAGGTGTCCACATAAACAAGCATGTGATTAGACCTGATAAATTCTTTCTGGTGGCTTGGAAGTTAGTTTGACAGTATCATCCAGTTTCCAATGAAATTCTAGGTGATAGCTAAGCCCCATCTTCAGCACTCTCAGCAAAAGACAACTGATCAGGGAATAGTCATGGGAATAAAATAGTCTCTTAACTCCAGAGTAACATCAGGCACATAACACTTCTCTTGGTCTGCTGACAGACCAGAAAACCCATATATATATATATATATATATAACAGAAATAAACAATCCAAAATGTCTTAACCAATTAAGTTATGAAATAGCTACTGTTCGTTTGACAATTAACCTTTTCTAAATCCTAAATTAATAAACTCTTTAACTAAAGAGTAAGCTTTTTGACTCCAACTCTTTACTGAGTTGAACTTACAGATCTAAAATTATTAATCTCCATAATTAATCTATTTAGAGACCAATTTCCCAAAATGCATTGAACAATTACTGCCTTGGATTTTACCTCAGAGATGTTTAATTTTCACAAGTTTTTTTCCTGCACGAGTTGGACAACTTAGAAAAGCCCATAGAGCTGCCAATCTTGTTCTGTGTTATTTGAACAAAGAACACTTCACTCCTGAGTCTTGCAACCAAACATGCAAAGCAGCACACAAAATCCAAATGATCATGTTTCTAGCAGTCACTGCAGTATCCTGGGACGATGAGAGACGATGCTGGAAAAGCATCCATGAGCAACAAAGAGATTAAAACATATTGTTGATGGTATAACTGACAGCAAAATAAGCAAACAGATAATTGTGCCATGGGATGTACACAAAAGTCCATGGTGTGTGCTTGAAGTCCAAAGAAAACAAAGGAAATCACCCTCCCCCTTTATTAATAATGCTGTAGTTGACTATATCCTTATTTTCTCTACCTAGATTTTCAAATACCTTTGTGACAACATGACAGGAGTTCTTGGCACTTATTTCATCCCACACAGAAATAGATGCAAATTCCTAAAAGGGAAATGTGGCTGAATAACAATTCAATGACGCCATAGTGGAAGGACTGACCTCCAAAGGAAGATGAAGGTTTCAGAGCCACCTACAATGGCTGTCCCAGAGCCTGGCTTGTCAGCAAGCACCCCTACTTCAAGGTGAAAGGCAACAAAATCTGCTGGGTGTGTGCAAAGCCCACCTTTGGGGGTGGTGCATGAAAAGAGAGAGAAAATTATTACCTACATTGCTATGTGGGGAAGGTAATTCTGCTTTCCCCCTGTACACTATCACAAACTTCATAGGTTATCAGAACTTAATCCACAGGAGAGAGGAAAAGATCTAGAGAAGCAAGTCAGTACAAGTAACTGATTTATCTCAGTAGCAGCTTTCTCACAATGTTTTGACTGAAGAATTCTCAGAAACCTCTATTAGTTACACATTCTGCAATCAATTTCTTTGTAAAACAAATAAAAATCAAGAAACTGCATAGATAACACAGGAAAATGAGGACACAAAGACACAGAATGATTTCTCTGCATGGGGGAGGTGGAAGTATTCAAAAGTTCAAATTGTGTTATTTTATTAATCATTTGGCTATCAAATAGCAGTAGCCCCAATGCAGAAAAATCCAAGGGGGTTGGTTTTCTACAAGCAGCTGTTGTTTTGACACAAGCATTTTCAGGAAATTTCTCTCACACCTTCTCTGTGGAGGATGGCCTTAGCCCAAACGCTTCCTCCCCACCAGCCAGCACCACAAAAGATACAGAGACCTCTGTGACAAAAGAGAATCTCCCCTAGGCAAAAAAAAATGAGGATGAGTAACCATTTTCTTATTCCACCTATGGTTCAGTTTCAGAGGTGCGTACCGAACTATAAACAGAGCGTTAATATATACGAGCTTCTAGTAGCATGGAATCTGTACAGCAGCCCTGAGGCGCAGCTGTAACTCAGACTCCCAAGGACCTTTGATTTAAATTCTGGGGTTTTCTAAAAGTGCTCATTTGAGACATCAAAATAATTGTAAGCCAACTCCCCCCCCCTTTTGTTTCCATCTTCCCTCCATTGCTAATTTAATGCTGCAGTTTAGACTACACAAATAAAATAGTTATAGGACTTTGTTGTTACATTACTTTAAAATCACTTGAAATTCTAAAATGAAAATGTCTTTAAAACACTAGGAAGGCATAAATAAATCACTTTGCCCAAGCTAGTTTATTCCCTAATAATTTTCTCTTCTTTTAAAAATGAGTTTTCATACTGACAATATGAAACTTAGATCTCTGAGCAATTAGGAGACTCAGATAAAAAGGATCATTTCTCGCCTTAAAACTCTGACTGGATTGTCTGGTTCTGGAGAACTGTGATTTCCATATTATCTGGATGTACAAGTGAGCTGCATTTTCTGCAATCAGGGGAATGAACATCAGTGAAGCCAGTTTAACGCTGTCTATGGTTTGTAATCGATAATATTATAGGAGACGCTACAAATATTTATATACGCACGGCAACATGTAAAATGCATTTGCTTTTATTGCCCAGTGTGTTGCTAATAAAAGCAGTCTGATCCATGTGTGTTCAAAATCAATTTATGCTTTGGATTTGGAGTTCTGCCTGATTAATTTTTAAAAACAGTCTAAAAGTTTAAATCATGCTCTGGGCAAATTTTAAAGGGTGATGCTAAACATACTAATAAAACCTTTGGTAAGAGAATTGTCAATCTATTTTTCCCCTACTAAATTAGTGGATATACAATATGCCTTTTTAAGATATACTGCTATGTCAATTCAATTTAACATGAAAAGAAAAAAAAATAGTTTATGATTAAGCAGTAACTGAGACAAACAAGGGAAAGATTTGAAAGACATCAGCCCACACGGGGACCAAGAACTCATTCTGTGCTTCATCTTGTACCTGGAACAGGCGCCGCTGCCACTCGCCTCTTCTGCTGCAGGGACCAGAGCACGGCGTTCTGAGTGGCTGCTTCAGGGATTTATAAACCCCCAGGGTAACAGCCCTGATTATTTAATCACCTTGTACACGCCACTTAGGCAGGGAGAAATGTAGTCATGTGCATCAGGAGTCATGAAGATCGATTGCACCGTCTGTCTCCTCTCTGCAACACTCTACTCTGACGCTCCAGCGGCTGGAGCCAGTTTTCAGAGCAGGTATGACACGTCATCAAATCAGCAGCCAAAAGAGCAAAAAGCCATGCAGAGGAAGGAGTTTCCACCATGGAGCATCCATGAGGTTTGGTACATAACAAGGCATAGGAATTGCACTCCTGACAGAAGCAGTGAGATCCAGTTGAGGACTGCTGGGCACACCAGCTTCCCCCTAGGTTTGCACCTTGCCTGCAACAACATGTAGCCAAATATCAGCAAAACGCCACCACCTTCTGATGTGCCAGTCTAAAGTTGGGGCTCCAGGTGGAAGAAAACCACTAGAGACCACGTTTGGTTCACCCCAGCAAAGTACAAGCATTAGTACCGAAAAATATCTTCTTATTGAAAGTGTTTGTCATCACTGATGTAACAGCTGGGACACACAAACTGCACCCTCCTTTCTATTGTAGGAACAATTAGAATATATTAATAACAAAGGAGAAAAGTTAATTAAGGCTATTCTTAGAATAAACTATAGATGGTGATAGTTGTGTGCACTTACAAATTTCTACAGTGTCTGGACACTAGATATCTGGGTAGAATTTTTAACAACCTCCATTAAAGTTGTCCATACAAAATGCTGTACTAATCTAATTTCCACTTGCAGGTCACAAGGTTTAGGCTTGTGGTCTGCAACTTTTTTAAAAAGTTCTTTAAAAAATCTGCCTGTTTTCTTCCCCTGAAGTAAATTCCATTCTTCCAAGTGAGGAGATTAAAAGTAATTGAGTTTGATTTGAACTTGCTAAAAGGTATCCTTAGCAGGATAATGTTTTCAAAGTCATCACCTGTACCCCTGGATTTCTCACACAATTTACATGTCTAAAATAGTCTGCAAGATAAGGGTTGCTGTTCTTGCTTCTCGTTAAGGACAAATGCTACTCAAGATCAAAGTGCTACTCAGAATTCTTCCTACTTCTGAGACATGACAGAGAACATAGCAACACTCGGTGTATGTTAAGGGACCTCAAATTTTCAGCAAATACTAACAATAACACCCACCATCCTTTTTTCTTTTCAGTATAGCTTTTGCAAGAAGCTTCCCTTTCACTGGAGAGAATGCCACTCTAAAACAGGACCGGAACACAGAGAATTGACTCCGGCTCTTATATTCCTACACATGAGCAAATTGCTGTCTTTTACATCTGGCACACTGCAATACCTCTTCAAGGGGTGATTCATGTCACTTTCCAAGGGAAGGTAAAATGGTCTTTGTTTCTAGTGGCACCATCAAAGCAAGAACAGGCTTTTATTAATTTAATAAAGGCTGAGCAGATGCTACAGTTTTATCATAAGTGGCATTAACAGAAACTGGAACATAGGCAACAAATACAATAGCAGTCCTAGTGAGCGCTTTGTCCTCTCTCCCAGCCACTCGGAACCAGGACTGGGATTGCCAGCTGAGCCTCCAGCCTCCTACATCATTTTGCTAATGCAAAACCATCAGTAAACATGTCCCCACACTTTCCTTTTAAGTTACATCTGCTGCAACTATGTATTTAAGAGGAAGCATCAGTGATCAGCAACGCTGACTTATAATCTTTAGGATAACTTACCTCTAATCTCATACCACTGCAGACATTTTTACTGTCACAGATAAAAAGACTTAATGAATTCAATGTTGAATTCATTCAGTAAGAAACGATGCCAAAGAGAAAACCTTCTTTTTATGCTTTGAGAGAACAGTAAGTGCTGGTTTTCTGAACTAGACTTTTGACTTTGATTTGAAAGCATCTATTGAAGCTTCGAAGGACAGCTTTTCCAAGATACACAGGAGGCCCTGAACTATGGACTAGACCTAGTGGTTTACCTATAGGCAGAAAGCTAGAAAATATCCTTTATTTTTAGCATTTACTGACATATTTGAAATAACAAAGGTGCCAAGGTTTAGAGACACCTACTTAGCTCTTCAGACAGATAAAAAAAATAAATCTTTAAAATTAATTATAATACTTTCTAGCCTCTCCTCACTGCCTGTAAGTTTGTTGCAAGAAAGATGTGAATACATCTTAGTAGGTTGTATAAACAGCTTTACAGTAGCAGAACTTTTTCCCACCTGGCACTATGGCAATGCCCCACCACCACAGTTGGTGAGGGTGCAGTCAGTGGCATTATCACCATCTAGTCATCAGGAATGACTAGCACAGTAGGAACACAACTCATTACTTTCAGCCTCTAAACAGCCCTGAAAGAAAGGTTTTCTCTGCTTAGCTATTTGTAAAGAACTTGATGCGTTCTTTGACATAACGCTTTTGAAGTCAGTGAAACTAACTGAGTGAAAAATCCCTTTGTTGAATTTGGCTGTGCAATGCTGGAAAGTTCAGAAGAAAATAGAATATGCAGATATTTTTACTAGTAAAAAGAGAGAATGTTCTCATAAGACAGAGAAAAAAAATCAAACTATTCCTAATTTATGTACACGGGTTTCAGTATTTTTACAGTCAATGGAAGGAAAAGGGGGAACTAGGGAAATTTTTAAAATGTGTGTTCTAATGATAAACTAAATTCAGTTATAGAAAATAGATGTCTCCTTTTCCTGTAATCCGTAAGAATGAAGAACTGTAATCTTAGGGACCTTTAGTATTGATTCATTAAAATAAAATAGAATTTTAATTAAAAAAAAGTCCTCACATGAAAATTCAAGCCTTATTCACATATATTGAGAACTCTTTCAATTTTCACTATTCCATATCCTTTTTTGCTTTTGTTGAGCATAGCATATTAATATTTTGCATATTTCCATTTTATGGAAAAAGCAATTGACAATCAGCACAAAGATTTTTTTTGCAGGATGTACTAGTGATGACTTAACAAGCCTCCTGTGTATAAATGCTGTCCTTAAATTAACTCATGATAGTTCACTACATTTTCTTGCTTTAAATCCAAACCTGATCCTTAAATCATTTGAAATCCACATTACTGCAAAGATCCCCCATGATGACACCAAAGAATGTGGCTGCTAGTGTTGATTTGGGAGTATTCTTACTTTATGTTTTGCTATCAATCTATGTGGCACACACACAACCAGACTTTCAGCCAATAATGTTCTATATCTTACACATTTTTGGATAGTTAAAACCTAAATACTGTAATATGAAAAAGAGTTGCAGACTTCCCCCCCCCCATATGCTGCCCTCCTGAAACATATTTTGGGTTTGATTTGTTTTGTGGTTTTGTTGAGATTTTTCAATCAAAGAACACGGAAAGTAAAGGAGCTCCACATGCAAAAATAAATGCAGATATCATGAAAAGTCCAACTAAATAAAAAAGTCTGGAAAACTCCGAGTTGTTACTGCATCTATCCTTACAATCCCCTGTTGTGGCAAAGCTCTGAAGGAGTCTCCAAACAGCATGCAGTTTTATAGACCATATGATCTGCAATATTTACCATGCATAATGGAAATAGATAAGGCAAAGCAAACAGCTTGAATTTTGTATTTCCTTGCTTTTTATTTAGTCTAGGTTGTTAGCACCATGTGAATATATATTTGGGAGTGTTTGTGTGTGTGCATATGTGCATGTCTGTATATATAGGTATAAACAAACATATAGAGTTATTTCACTATACTTCTCACGTATCACAGAATAATACCCTCTGAGGAATTATCTTTTAATTTCTAGAATTTCTTAAGTAAAAGGCTTGTTCACTTTAGATTTGGATTTATGCATATTTTCAGCTTCTATATTCTGTTGTTGTCTGTAACATACCTACACTGATTGTTCATGAAGGTCTTGAGCTTTAATAACAGCAAATGTCAACACCTGTAAACAATTGTCCAATTTTCTGAATAACAACTTTAAAATGTGCTGCTTTAATGTGTTAAGCAAATGAGACCAAATGGGAAATGCATTTGCTAACCACCCTTTTTTATTGATGAGTGTGCAGAAGAGTGGGAAATTTTAAAGCAGAAGAAAACCTCCATATTGCATGGAAAATGTAAAGGCACACATAGAAAAGGGATCCCTCTGTACACACAAACGTGTGCAACTCCCAGGTCACACTGCCAACATCTGGCTTCCTTGCCTGGACCCACAATGGAAACCTCTGAGGAGGGAAGGGGATGAAAGTAAATTCAGTATTCCAAGATATAGAAGCTCTTCCTGTGTTGAAGCTAATAGGGTCATATCACTTCCTTTTATTATTTCATATTCATTCTGAAAACTTGTCCCCTCTGATTTTCCACTTGTACCCATTGCTAACCAATATCTATTAGCTATACCACTCAGTCTGTGGCTAGAACTCTGCTCCCGCCAACCTTTCCTGGCCCACAGGAAACCTTAAACCTATGCAAGGTTTTCTGCCAAAGAAAAACTGTTCATTTCCACGGGCTTTGAATCAGGTCCCAAGAAGGCACATTTTCTCTTGTTGGTTGCTTTTCACCATCAGATCAGACTGAATTCTATGTGAAAGAAACCCTTTTTCATTTTTTCATTACTTGTGAAATATCCCAATTTCTGTGGCTATATTAATCATAATTATTTGCTTAATTGTTAGTATTAATAATATTTGACAGTATGTATTGTTTGGGAATAATCCCCATCAAGTGCTTATGATCAATTACCTAAAGACATTATTTCTCATGCCTTAGTGCATTCCGGGTATCCTTTCAACAGCCTCCCCCCCAAAAAAAAAAACATCAGAAAGTGTTTAAGGAATTTAGAAGGTGGGTGACAAAGAATAATGTAACTATGGGATATATTATTGAGCTACAGATTATTAATATTAAATCTCATTAAACTTTTGAGGTTCATAAACAGTTGCAAAATCTTGCTGCCATCCCAACATACTTGGTTTTCTCCTAATTAGCTCCTATTTAGTTTGTTGGGGTTTTTTTTAATTTATTTTGATTATTTTCATTTGGGGTCCTTTTTTTCCTTTTTCTCATGTTTAGGAAGGGTTAGTTATGAGTTTATTATAACATATGTAAATTTGTTTATTTTTAGAAAATATTCGTTAATGTCTCTGGCTTCCTTGTCAGAGTCTGCAGTCCTAACAGCCATGTTAATAAAATTATTATCTACAGTGCAGAAATTGCTTTCTATACACAGAAATTTAACAAGGTGGAAATTTTCAGGAGCCAGGCTGTTTCTCAGTAGTGGCATCGTAGCCTCTCTAACATCTGCCCATGTGCAGAATGGAAATACTCAATGCCAATAGAGATGTCATTAAATTAGCTCTGCTTTTGTGTTCCACTTTTCTTTTTTTCTGTTTCATAAATTACCTTGATTAACTAAATGCTAATTAATAACTAGATTTACTTACCAGAAGACATTCCTTCCTAAGGTAAATTAGTTTTCCAGAATGCTACAAAGTTAGGGTTGTTTTTATTTATGTTCTTTTATCCCCCTAGAGAAATGAAGAAGTGAGTACAGGCATCCATTACTACCTAGCTGTAAACAGCATCAGTTCACTAGAGACTTGCAGATCCTTCTACCCCTATTAACCTGACATAAGGAATTTCCATAGGCTTCAATATTATCACCCTCTATAAGGCATAAAGCAGTGTGGAAACAAACCCCACACTGCACTTACTCGGCTTCAAGCCTCGTGCCCTTTCCTGCCCAGACGTGATTGCAGCTCATTCCAACAACTACAGATGCTTCACAGGGGCTTCAGGTGCATTTTGGCATGAAATTGCTACACCCATAACTATTTTCTTTGACCTTGTTTTTTCCTCCCATTCTAAAAGAGCATGCTTTACCATGAAAAATAAAGGAATTGACCAGCTCTGTAATGCAAAATTGAAAAATAAAAATGTTCATCTGTGTTCAGACACATACACAACCCTAAATGCTTTAGAATGGGTGTTGGGTATTTTGAGCAATTCTTTTATCACTCAATCTGTATCAATTAGGAATGACAAAACTGAGTTTATCAGAAAAAGCACAGATATCAAGAGCCTTTTGTTTTTGTTCTTACCGTGCCATTCATGACCTGTATAATTGGCTTTTAATTCTTGTATGACAGACAGAAGCAAAGCTTTCCCCTGCCTTGTTTTCATGAGCTACCATAATCAAGCTTACATCTATTAAGCATGGCCTTGTTTTATTCCTAACTTACCACCAAACTACATCTCCTGACATTCACGATTAAGGAAGTCACCATTCAAAGCAACAGTAAGTGACTTTATCATCTGACTGTAGCTCCTAAGGAGCAAAACCTCTAAAAAGATTAAATATTTAATCCTTTGATTTACTGTGTTGGCAACTGCCCTATCTATTTTATAAGCAGGTTGACAGAGGTATTATGGGGCCAGGGGTTTATGTAATGGGGCAGTGTTAAACCTTGTACTCTCCTGTGCTAAAAAGTGGAATAATATTTTTCTAACAGAACAGTATTACAGTGAACTTCCTATAATGGTGTTTGGGGTGAAAGTGAACATAGATGTTAATTTCATGTGATGAATTTGCTAAGATATATAAAATAGGAGTAACAGAATATATTCAGAATCAACTATGAGCAAGTTCATTACAAGGAAGCGGCTCAATGAGTTTTAAAGAGCAGAAGGATCTCTCTTGGAGAGCAGGGAGTGTAAGTACAGCTACAGAGAAGGTCAGACAAGTGTCGAGGAAAAAGGCAGAAGTATCAGGAAACTGCAATCCAAGAAGTAACTGAGGAAAGTTACTAGAACAATCTATTCAAGAGTTTGTTTACACCTTGACAGTGTTTTTCATCAAGATTAAATTGTTTAAAATTACTCAGTGTTAAAGGTTTATCCTTAGATAAACTTTTATCCTTATTCTTAGATAAACCCTCGTTATCACCAAGCTGGGTCCACCTCAGAAAGTTTAGGAAGGACAGACAGCCAGAAATGTTTAAGATACAATGACAACGCTGAAAGAACTTTCAAGGACATAAAAAAAAAAATTAAAATTGCAATCTTCCAGTATTTCAAATGCCACCACTAAGAGGTCTGTGATCAACTGCACCATATATATACTTCATTGGGACTACATATAATCAGCTTTATTTGTGCCAGGTTTAGGTTTTAGGGAAACCTTGTTAATTTTGAGGACTGATAAACCTTGGAATAACTTGCCTAGCAAAACAGCCCAATGCAAACCCAAATCCAAAAGCAAAATAACAATACTGTATCATTTTAATTGATGTCTTTGCACAATACTAGTTATTTCCAAATAATTTATTAAAGATGTAATTAATCCTCTATTCTCTGGGTCTGATAGACTAGATAACTTGTTCAGGACCATTTTAACTAAATATTTCTGCAAATCCTCCTGCAACTGATATGCAACAATGTCCTTTGACAAATAGCTGCTGGTATGACAAGTCTTTAATCCAGGTTCAAACCCTGTGCTCCAAAATAGTTGTAAGTTTTAGAGAATTCTAAAGGGGAACCCCCACCTCTCAAGCAGATTAAGGAATCTCTGGAAGGGATTATCACTTTCCATTTTAACATTAAAAATTCTACATTACACACTGGCACAGTTAAGCAGACAAGTAATCCTTTGCCTGTCTGAGGTATTTACAGTAAACCTTCATTCTTCATTAAAAAGAATCAATACCAAAATGAGACTGAAATCTCAATGAGTATCTCTAATTTAGAAACTACACAAACAAACCCAGTAAAACTCAGTAACAGATTTTCTTGACTTGGAAAACTGTGTACGATTCAGATATCCTGAACTATTTAGAAGCAATGATCAAATCAGAAACATTAACTTAATTTCCATGAAATTTTCAGCAAAAGATAAAAAGACTAATGGTCAAATCTCTTTCTCTCTCTTTTTACCCTCTCTTAAATCTCATTCTGCACTAATGTGATGGGAATCAAGTTAACTTTTTGAAATCCTGTGGACATTACTCCATCTCAGGTGTTCTCTGGCAAGCTACATACATGTGGAGTCATAAAGAATGCAAGTAGCTCATGATTTAACGTGTTTTGATTGAGAGAGCTGAAATGCTACATAAACCAGTAACGAGTCTTAAGAATTCTAAAGTACAAATATAAACCTATGCACAACACTGATGGATGAAACTAGAACCAAGGATCTAAAGAGCACTGAATTTTCACAATAATAGATATTTTGAAATAGATTGCTGCCCTACTCACCAGAATTTCATTACAAGGCTTGCAGTATTTTAGTACCTTCTCTCAAAATTAAAACTCAAATTAATTCATCCTTTTTATAATTAAGTGGCAATATAACACATACACACAGCAAACTGTAACCAAAAAATTACACCTGCCATCACAGGACACAAAGTGGTAAGTGACCTTGCTGAAGCAGTTCTCAGGGAATAAATTTTCATGGGTGCAAGATCTGTTGTTGTGCTGATTTATAAACATATATATATATTCATCATTTTCACTATTAAAAAACTAAGAAGAGAGATACATTTAGCAAATTGAAATAATTCTTGCATTTAACGTTCAGTTCAAAAATATATAAATTATATATATTATAGCTCCCACTTTTTTTTTGTTACAGGAACACTCAAGTTTCTCAGGTGGCATAAGGTCAGTAAGTGAGCATGGAGACAATGCTATTAATTAAATCATGTGCATATTATGGGCAGTCCTTGTACATGTTTCAGTTTTGTTCCCAAATACATTTTTCTTTGCAGGGATGAGCAGGGTGGTGCTTATCCCCTCCAGTGATTAAAAAAAAACAACAACAAAAACCAAAGCAAAAAAAAACAAAAACCACACAAACCCAGAATCAACCCAATGAAAAATCCAGAGATAAGTTGGCATAGACTGTCTTTTTGGCTTGAAAATATATACATTGCTGTGACTCAGATGACACATTAGTCCTTGATATGAATGGAACTGTATTAGAGATGAGGATAACGTATCGCCTTTGCTTTCAAAATCAGATAATCCTATTTGCTGAAATGTATTTGGGCTGCAAAATAAGAATTTCATCATAGGAACAAAAAAGTGAAGCTTTTTTGTCAGAATGAAACCAAGAATGTTTGTTACAGAACCAGGGAGGGAGAAACACACCGTCAACAGCCAGAAGGCTTGGTAGTGCGAGCATTCATCTGCAGCGTCTGGACTTAAATCCCTGCTGCTTTATTTGAAGTCAGGACTAGAAGTTGCCTCTTCTTTCAGACTTTGCCTTCACTAATAGAGTTGGTCTGTGTTGGTGGAAAGTTGAGGCAGCTCTTTGGGGGAACCTCAGTGACTGCCCAACACCTGACCCCGCTCCCCTGATGTGGCCACAGCCTGGAGCACTGGCTTCTCTACTCGGGGGCACAGGGACTCCATCCATTTCACACTGATCTCAACTGTGATGTTGGCAAGTGCTCCTTAACACAGATATATTTCTGCAAAAAACAGATCCAATTATTTTCCATTTCCCTTACACTTCCCCCCCCC
>VXBZ01000688.1:46464-242570 GCA_013399135.1 Heliornis fulica | reverse complement strand
CCCCGATGTTTGACCAGTTCAAATAGATTTCTGACTGTTTTTTCGTCCTGCAGTTACAGCTCACTAAGGTGTACAGCAACAGATTTGGGTGGTTAAAAGCACGGAGGAATAGCCTGCTGTCTCCAACCACCCTTAATCCAGACATGCTCACAGCAATAGCAGCAGGAACTCCTTAATGCCTTCAAATTCTCTAATTCATATATTTAAGATTAAGGCTATTCAGTATCATTCCAAAACTGGCCGAGTTTCTCTTTGTGCCCTTCATACGGATTGTTCTGTTCTTGAATTCAAAGGTCATTTACAGTTCTTGTTCAGTCAGAACGTAGATGCATCTACAGGGAGCATAATGGCACAAAAAGTAGGAGTGGTAAAGCTAGATTATGGAGGTCTACAGGATAAAATGCTAAATAATATTGAAATCCCTAGGAAAAAAAAGGATAAGAGGGTTTCACATATGCATTCATTTTCACAAATAACCATGTAATATACCTATTTGCTTTTTGAGATCTATTTTACATATGTATTTGAGATTTCCTGCTATGAAAGGCTTTCAATAAGTCATGCAAAAGTTCAATATTTTATGTCTTTTATTAGGCTTTAAGTTAACTAACTGCTTCTATGTACCCTTCTAATGGGCAAATGGAAATGAAAGGATTTGTCATACTATATAACATGCTTAATTATGTTCTTTCAAATTCATCATCTTTAATTTTGCAATAAAAATAATCATAGATGTATTTTTTTTAAAAGGCTGCATTGTTCTCTGATGCCTGTAAACAGAGATAACCTTGGGGAAATCTGTGAATGTACTCTCCGAATGTGTTTTGCGAGAGTGGCTGTGTTAAGTGGTTTCTTTGTCAGCCCCAGCACAAAAAAATACCATGGCCTGATATTCTTACCCTGGTTTGCAGACCTTCCTCTTTGTGAATACAGATGACTGTATCATGAAATTTAATTTAAATTATTTGACTATCCAAACTAAATGATAATCCACAAAGAAACAAACATTCAATCTAAGGCTGGGGATTTATCAAACAAACACTATTCCAACTCTATATGAATTAATAAAATTCTGAGCTGGTCTCATTTTACTTGTGAAATCCATTTTACATTATACAGGTTATGTGAGTACCTATGAAAAAGACAATCACACTCATAACTAAACCAGTCTTTTTAAAAAGCTTCATGTGTGCAATTCTACAAAATGCAAAACATACTGGGTTCTGCAAATAAGTTTACAAAGTGTTACCATCACATTTCTGTGGGATTTTACCAAATTGCTTTAAACATTCACAGAAAACAAATGAATTCTGCAGAACACACTAGTTTGTGAAAATGTCTGTTTGGAACCTGAACATACAACTGTTATTGTAGTGGTGTGAAAAGCCATCATTATTTTAGGGAAAAGTTGAATTTGATTGAAAATGTTAATATTTTAAGTCAAAGTTTTGTAATTTTTTCTGTATGGTATATGAAAAAGAGTTTCAGTAAAAACTGGGAAAAAATGCAGAATTAGAGTGATGTCCGTGTTTCATTACAACACTGTCTCATGAATACCAAATGAATTTTGTTATAAAACTATTCTCAGGGCTTCAAGAACAATTTTTTTTTTTGTTTGGAACATACTCCAATGTTAACTGAAGTCAGCTGAAAGTTTTGGACCATCATAGAAAGCAGTAAGGTTTCTGGGAAAGTGACATAACAGAGTCTCTATGACATCCATGGAAAAATCAAAGACTAAACACAAGGAAGGGTATTTCTTAGTTGAAATGTACAAAAGTTTTTGTGTTTATAATTATACTGCTACTTCTAGAAGCATTTTATTTGTTTTATATAGGAAATAGCATAATATTTATAACTAGTCTATAAAGTAAAGTAACTATGTTACTTTCAACAGCTGTTATATATTGTCAAACCTTAAAAAATGTGCATTTGTCATTTGTATTATTCTGGAGATATAGCACCTTTGTGAGCTATCTTGTTTAGCATTTGATTGTTTTATTACTAAGAATTATGCAGCTAATTAAATAACCTTTGTCATAGCCTTTAATTTTCTTCCTCATAGAAAAAGGCAAATAAATTCACCTTGCTCTTGCTCTTCTCATAGGCTGAACAGCAGCAAATTAAAATGGGAGTATTTCACTTGGCAAATTCAATCCATCCATCTGTTCTAAACTTTTCTGTCAAAGCCCCCAAATATACCTGATGCCTTCCTAATAACTAAGTATATAGTGAAATCTGTGATGTGGAAACGAGCAGAATGACATATTCTTGCTAGTCTAATGTCTATTAGGTTTTGACACTTGTCTGTCTCACTTGTCAGATTGGATGTTATCTGGATTTGTTCAAAGATATTGCTGTATTCACAAACAGACAACATGTTTCCCTCGATCATATCTGACACACTGTGTGGGGCAATAATACTCAGAAAAATACTGCTGCTATTTTAAAATCTACTTAAATATAACTTCCTGCATTTCTGCCCAAGAGGGATGACGAGGTGAATTAATGAACTGGGGTTTAGAACCACCAAGTGTCCTCTGATACTTGACTTGAGTATCCTGTACAATATTTTATGCAGATTGTTACAAAGGTGTAAACGGTCCCCACGTGTCGGAGGCAAAACACCAAACGGATGCCACAGTCCCACTACTTACCTTACTCCAGGTCTTGTGCACACAACCATTTATGATCAGTACTAAATGTCTTTGCATTAGACTTTCTTCTGATCAAGTAACTTATAAATAAAATGGGATCCCAGCTACTGCTCTTCAGATTTCTAAACCAACCAAGCTGCCGGCTGGCGACGGCAGGACCCATCCTGCGGAACCCTCGACACTCCTCTGGTTCTGACACCTACATCTCTACAGAGCGAGCTGTAGACTGGCCAGAGCAACAGAAGAAAGATAAAGCTTTAACAGCCCTACCCATGCCCCCTTTCACTCCCAAGGTATTTTGTTATTCACAGGGCTATTCCTAATTGACTCTATAAAACACGCGAGTAAAAAATAAAGTATATTGGGTGAGATATGGAAATCATTTTCCCAGGGAATTGAGCTTCTATCTGCCATTTACACTTTCACAGTTCCTCCTGCACACCCTGCTTCCATTTCTGCATGGTTTCATGATTTAACTCCATGGATGCTGAGCACGAGTCACGCTAGCGTGCAATTTTGGGGTGTTGGAAATCATGAGAGAATAAACTCCATAGTTCTCTTAAAATACATTTTTCTGAGCTCACATTTAGTTTGGTATATTCTTGTCTTTGAAAAAGAAAAAAACCACCAAACTGATCAGGGGGAAAAAAAAGGGCAATTTCCAATCTTCACACAAGCGAAGCCTTGGCAGCTGAGCAAAATAATAATAATAAATCCACAAGAAAACAAAGAAAGAAAACACTGAAACCATCTGCTCCTGGGGGAGGGAGAGGAAGTAAATTCTACCTTGAACAATGTATGTAGGACCTGCACCATTCAATATGATAACATGTAATTCCTGGATCCCTGGAGCTCCTTAGAAAGGCTTTATTGAGAAACCTTTCTCCATTGCTTAAAATGTCACAATCTTTTGTTATTTATATAAAAAATAGTATCCTTTTCCATTGTCCTTAAGCTCAAAAAAGCAATGAAACTTTTTTTTTAATGTTTACAAACTGCTATAATTCAGTATAACTGGTTTTCTAGCAAAACAAAACTAATGTAGATGTGTTGGCAATGTAAAGCACTGGATAACTGAAACAATAGCAATCAGTGATACATCAGTATGATTATTAAATGCAGCTTTGGCCTGCTTTGATAATGAAGGTTCCTGGTTTGGTTTTATTAAAATAACATTAACTATCCCTGCCTGAGTATATTTCACACTTCACACACATTTACCATAGAATCTGAGCACCTCACAATCACTTATAATTTACCTCAACTGTAAGACACAAACTCTATCAGCCGAATACACTTACACAGCACTGAGGTACAATGAGAAGTCACTTTCCAATTTCACACACAAAATTGTTTCGGAAAAAAGATGTAGACATGGCAATCACAAGCCTTAGGCTAGTTCCATACTCCCTGGACTATCCCTTTTCATAGAACCCTGCTATTGATATTAGGAAAATTTGCAATATACCACAAAATATACTGTTGGCTTTTCAGAGGCCTCATGCAAGTCTGACTTCTGGCAAGGTAATGAAATGCACAGAGGCTCTATAGTCCTGCTTCTTATTCCTTTGGACATATTTTTATTTGAATTAGTTTACTAAAATAGTAAACTTTTGAGACCATAATAAACTGTCTGAATGTGTCATCTGTGCACTGATGTTTCTGAGGTATAGTTCTATACATCAATATTTTAGCAAACTGACATTGCAATAATGAAGTGTTTCATGAGCAGTGTTTGGTTTTCTCTTTTGAATTCAGCACTTCTAGGTTCCCACTTTTAATTGAGCTCCAGATGTAAACCCAAAGATTTGTGTCTAAAACAATCCTTGCACAGAACAATACTGGGTTTTAACCTCAGGTGTTCATCTATAGTTCAAACAAGGGACAGGGAAACAAATAGTATATATGCACTTGTCTGTACATTTACAACAAAGCTTTGAAGGAAAAAGAAAACTGGTGCCAAATGCTTGTGGAAGAGAAGTGCAGACATTTAGGGACTTAACAACCTTGAATCACAAGGAACTCCACATTTTTCTCATTGCCATGGAACAATGGAGACCAATCTTCAAGATGTAATCCTTTCCCTTTGCCCTCTCTAACTTATTCAGAACGATGGGGCGATCTGTCTTGTCCTTTCCCAAGTAATATTCATATCATAATCATATTCTGTTCTGCAAGATGATCTGTGAGCATTGCTTGTCAAATGGGCATATATTATTCAGTAGCAGAGGTAGTAGAATGGGTAGCCCACCTTTGTCTTATTCTCAATTAGCTTTTACCAGAAAAGCTTTGACTGAAACTGGAATTATCCTATGGAAAAATTCACTTTACATACATTCTTCTCCAAATTTATAGTGTCTGTCCACTTCTACAAAACAATTAATGATTAAAATACACTTAGAATCACATCTCCTGTAGAATTTTCAGCTTGGTTACCAAACTGCAAGTTTTTCCAGCTGCCCTGTTTCACAATCTACATATAGATTTTAAGGACAAGAAGCATCATCTGGTATGATCCAATGGATAACAGTTAAAAAAAATACTTGTGAAACAAATATATTTTCTGTGACTAAAATACACTGAATAGCTGATGATACAACACTCCAGCTTAAAACCATATATTTTAGCAGATATGGCTGAGAATATATGAAAAGACAACATAACTCTCCTCCAAAAGCCTTACTAAAGCTGTCCATTATGTGCAAGTGGATTGAGGGTACATAATTCAAAAGGTATAAATAGTCTTTCTGCTCTTATATCAATATTTCATGCTTTTCATAAGGAATCAGTAAGGTATTATTAATTCCTTTTAGCAACACAGGTAACGCACAGGCTGATCTATTAACAACATTCTAACTTAAATATTAATTTCTAGAAGCCACAAAATGTACTGTCAGAGCTGAAAAAGGAAATGTTACCAAGAAGAAAAAAGGTGTTCCCTTCTTTAGAAGCAAGGGCTGAGTTGTGGTTTTAGGCAGAGGCTTGAACAAAAGATGCTAGAGACACAGTACCCGCCCAGAAATAGCTTTGGGAGAGACACTGTGCCTGAGGCAAGTTCTTCACTCAAAAGTTCTTCTGGCAAAGTTGTGTAATGAAGTGTGATTTGTGACCAAACTGTGCTTTGTGTACACAGTCAAATAGCAAATACTGTGCTAGTGTGGCTTGCTGTGCCTTGTGGGAAGGGAAACTAAGCAGGGCACTGGAATGAGGCACGTTGCCTAAGCATGGTTTGAACTTGCATTAGCTACTGTCACACCAGGAGTACCTTGCCAGCACAGTACATAGCTGTAGCTGCACCAATGACCATTTATAATGCAGACTAGGCTTCAAGGCTAAACAAGTAAAGAAATGGACTGGTTTGTACACCTTCCATATCACCAGTAAACTACTGAAAGACCTTCCAGTATTCTCACCCTCCAGGCCAGAGCCCTGGAACTACTTTTTCCTTGTCAATAGTTCTGGGTGAACTCAAGGACATAACCTCGTATTTTGATAACCTAAGTCTAGGTTTCAATGTCTACTTTTTACATCTATTGATTTTTCAGCTATGTCTTTAGCAAAATGTGAATGTAAACTATGAATCAGATAATTTCACAGAAGATTTTAGAGACTGCTTGGAAATGGAGTTATAAAACCTGGTAGGAAATGAAACACAGTGAAAGTAATTGTCTTGGATTTTCAGTGATTCATAGTGTGGCAGATGTAGCTTGACAATTCAATAGTGTTGTTTGCACCAAGTTAAATTTATGACAAATAAATTAAACAATTGGCAGTTAAGAATTATTAAACATGGTCATAAAGCTCTGTGACTCTCCAATAATATCTGCCACAGATATATCTCAGTGCTGAATGAGCATTTTCACAAACACTCTTAGGTATAATTAATTACATTGTTGTTAAAACTGTTGAACAGCTGATGACATACCAATATGCTAACAGTATCACCAGCGCTTGTGTTTTAACAGAGGATAATGTGCAGATTTACTTAAATATTAGAAAAAAGTTGTACATCTAATTAATATTACAAGTTTCTGTATAAAAATATTTGCATCTCCAAGATTTACCAGCATCACTCCACATCTATGGCAGATTTTGCCACCTAACCTTAGGATAATACTTTGTATTTTACGTTCATTCATTTATTATTCAGGTTTACTCTGAAAAATAGTGTTCTTTCTATGGAACTCCTGAACCAGAAGAATTACTTAATATGATTAAAGGTCCAGCCCTTTCTCCTTTCTAATAGTAAAATGTACCTTCATGCATGAGAGGTTCTAATGACCACTAAAAGATAAGTGCCTACTAATTACTGCTGCTTAAGTACTAAGCGATAGGAGGAATGGGAGAAACCAAAGACAACTTAAACAGTTAAAAATTAACTACTGCTATTTCTAATTTGTAGTTACACAGCCTTTGTCAGAGAACCAAGCCACTGACAGTGAGACACCTACAATTAAAAAAAAACCACAACAAAAATAAAACAACAAAAAACCCTCAAACAAGAGGATCTAATAAGAAGCAAGTTATCCACCATCCTGCTGGGAAGCGCACTTAAAATGAGTGTCAAAGAGTCAACGGGAAAAAATGAGGGCCGGCCTGACATTAAATTCTGCTACTCCCCCTAGAAAACTACACCCAAAAGAAACATCTGAGCAGTCTTTCAAAACAGGCAGAAACAAAAAGCTGACTGACAGCGGGTTGAACATGGTTCAAACATTCTCCCTATCATCCACCTCCCATCCAAGCAATGTAGATGAACACTTAGATTTACTGCAGGCAATGCTCACGACTACACTCCATTTCACTAGGTTCATTTAAAAAAACCCCAACAACTAGGAATAACACAGGAGTTAAAAAAAATGCAGAAAGCTCACCTTGTATGCATATATCTAGTTTCAAATTAATATTTAATTTCATATTAAATATGAAGAATTATTAATAACTGATGGAATTCTGATTTTTGTTAATATACAACTATCTGTTGAATCATACATGGTAAATATGTTTGTTATGTTAGATTAACTTTGATTTTGTAGAGGAGGGGTTCTGCATTATTAATGATTTGTCATGGCTACATGCATACTGCAGGACTAACCACGAGAAAATAAGCACTTAGCCAGATCCCAGGCACATGGATTTTTTTTTACTTCAACAGTGATCTACGAATATTTTTCATAATGAGACATGCTTTATGGTGTCCTTAAAAGCATTCCAGAAGAAAAGACAAACACACACATGCTTCATGGAGAGATTTGTAGAGCCTCTTCTGGGTTCTCAACATATACATATCTCCAAGAGCTGCTGATCAAAGTTAATAAGAGATTAATCCTATGGTCTCCAGGATACATTTACAAGTGAAAAATGACTGGCCCTTCATACCCAGCTAGTTAAATTGAGATATCGACTTGATATTCCAGCAAAGCAACCTCTAGAACAGCAACTAATATGAGATATATATCAGAGTATGTAAAGGGACAAGGAGAGAAGATTTGATCCTTAACCAAAGCAATTAAGAGCAAAAGGCCTATCGTGACAAGGAGGAAAATAAATCAGATGGGCATCTTGGAGTGAAGTGCAATTTTTTACCTTTTGAGCTAAAGGTCTGGCAAATCGAAAATGTTTATATGCAGTCATGCAACTATCACCAAGCTGTTTATTGTGATGAAAAGAACTTACAATGCCTTTCATTCTAATATTTTTTAAATAGATTATTTCTATTTTTCATCTTAAACCTTTTTTCCACTGCCAATTTTCCCATCAGACTCTATAGATTTACATTTTTAACACTTTAAAAGCTGTCAATTTTAATTGCAACTCTCTTTTACCCTTTTTTTTTTGGTACTCCCTTGATTTTTGGCTTAATGAAGCAATTAGTCCTTGCTGAGCTCAGTTACATTTGCTCACAAATACCTTTCTAGTATGTTCTCAAGCAGTTACAAAGAGAGGGTCACTGTCAGATAAAGTAATGTTGAAATACACAAGTATCTTGTCCCAGTGGTGCCAGAAGAATTGCTACACACAGTAAGTAAAGACACAGCAAAATCAGTAGTTTTTACAAAGGTACTTTTCAAGCATTTTAATCAGATGGAGGTAATTAGTATTTTCACTCACTTGTCCAGTCTCCTATCTAAGCTTGCAAAAAAACCTACTTGTATTATCACAATTGTCAAAATTAACAATAATCTTTTTAATCTCTCACTTGCAGGTTATTTAATTGAAAGTGTTTTGTCATACTAAACCGAAAGATCTTGTAGAAAAAAAAGTAGCTTCTCAAAGACAAATGTAAAACAATCATGACCAGTTTGGATAACGGAAGTGTTTGGAAGCATTAACAAATTGACTGTTTGGGGTAGATTTCTGTCATTTGTAACAATTCAGAAATCAACTGTGATGTGCTATCCTACTAAGATCTGTAGATTTTACAGGCAAATAAGCAGGACAGCAAATAAACTTAATGACAAATTTGATATAAGAAACATTGATTAATTGGTTCCATTTCCTAAATTTCTATATTGAAGCAGTACGAAATAATTTTGTGTTGACTGCAGGGACAGAGAAAGGTTTGACTTGATTAGTAGGCAGTTTCTCTTTCGTCTGCTTTGGCTATTTCTGCTGAGTTCTTCATAGAAGTTCTTCACCAAAATTGTTCTTTCAGTCCAACAGAAATATATGTATATCTGTACAGCCAGATATAATGAAAGTAGAGTTTCAAACATAACAGTATCTATGACTAAAACAATTATAAAATAAGTTTCAAATCTGATCATCTTTGGCATGGAATATAAATCTTAAAGTATATCTGAATGTAGTTTGATCTGGTTTGCAGATCTGTACTGTTGCAGCGATTGCCATTATTTCTTCCATAACATGAGACTGATTACTACCCAGCACTAGTTTCCATCAATGATGCTATACTTCAGAATACCAAATTCAGACCGCATTCATACCAGTGATGACAGCACTATAAAATCCCAATAGCTTAGATAGATGCACATGGATATCCCTATAATTACTTCTAATTACAGCAGTAGATTATTTTATTTAGGGGCTTTTCTCAAGATTACCAGGATTCCAGCAAGTTCTGGTACTGCTATGATTGTGGTAAACAGTACCTGTCAGAAGCAGAGAATTAATACCGGTTATATCAGGAAAGAGAAATGTATATATATATATATTCTTTTTTCTTCTTTATTGCTGATATTTTTTGCATGTATATTTTCTTTCCTATGTTTCTGTTTTAATTTAAACATCACCAAACAATGTTTTTGCTATCATTCTAACCAACAGGCTAAGTGATGACGGTAAACACCGGTAATAACCATTCCTTTTTTAGTTCAAGATTTTCAAGCACCAGGAGAGATTATGGAAAATAACTTTTTGCTGAAGTAAATGTTCACATAGTCTTGGGCAATGTTTTCAAGTAATTGCCTTAACACTGAAACATCTGTATGCAGTAAACATTCACAACTAATGTTAGCTCTGAAAAAGGGATGCAAACTTAGCTCTTCCTATATTTACCAAGAACTTCATTTATTAAAAAAAACCCAAACAAACCCACACAACTTTCAGTCCATTTTTAGTCATCTAAAAAGTGTTGTTGTCAGGTGAGGTAAGGTCAAAAAGTTGTTCTAGCTCTTTCTGAGAATCAATTGAATACCATCACCCTGCCAGTCCTGGGAGATATACCTTTGCTTCAGGTCTGACAAACTGCTCCTCAGTTTCCAGCTTGCCTCCTCCAGGCTAGATTTCTATCTTTCTAACATTTTCTGTATTAAAAAACCCCCAGGTAACTTGCTTCCTGTCTAATGACTACTTGAGAGGATTCATAGTTACAGAAAATCAATGTTTTAAATGGTATTGAACAATGCTCTCAGAATCTCAAGGTGACTGGTTCAATCTTCACTGATTAAACATGACACAGTATCATCAAAGAAAGCTGCAAAGTTGTTCTTCACTTGTTTGCTTATGCCTTTTCAGACAGAGCATCCCATCATTTCAACCAGGAACCTATCCTGAGCTCCAAGATGACCACAGGAGTTTTGCAATGTATTTTAAATGAGTGAAAACAACTAAATTTACTGAGGGGATTAAATATAAGGGATGAAATGCTTCCAAATGAGTGGAAGGGCATTAACCTTGGAAGAAATATATGTGAAAACATTATGCATGTTATAAGAGACAGATAATACCCATCTGCTTTCCTACAAAGCTACATGATACTTGTACAACCTACTCACTAATCTAGAACATCTGAAGCCAGGAGCCAGCCCTCCCTCTATTCAGGAGTGCCATTAGCCTTCAAAGTCCCTCTGCGCCCTGTGCCATCTTTCTGTCTCTCTGGCCCAGCGTTGATTCCTGTCCTGCACGGTGAATATTTTCACTTAGCTTTGCAGGATGGTAGGATGCTTTTAAGAGCCTGCAAGTAGAAAATGTCAACCCCTTCAGGTAGAGTAAGGATTACCATCACATTTCTTCCAGACCCTGGTCACTCAGTGGGATGTGTTGACATCGTCTTCGCTGTCCTTTCTGGTCATTGCTCAGAAGACAGCAATAAACCTCACTCAGCATTCCAGAGGAATTGTATCAGTAAAACTTTTCAAGAAAGAGTGTTTCTCTGCAGACACCAAGTGGATGCAAATATCTGTAGATACCTTTCCCTGTGTAGGCTTTTCTGACTATCCTTCAGAAGCATTACTTTTTACTGACCAGTTAAGAGGATTCCATATCTCTCCCCAAGGGTATAAACACTAAGGATTCAGGAACCTAAACATTTTATTTCATCTACTTCTCAGTCTGAAGCATCAAAATCTTAGTTTCTAGGCAACCTTCTGAAGGAAATATGGCTGCTTTTAAGTTATTAAGGTTTCAGTGATTATAATCATTATTTAAATGGAAAAATACCTCTTCAAATAAAAATGACAGGCTGTCAAGTTCACTGGTGATAAATGGTATTTTGAAAATCCAACATAAAAGCAATTACAATTATAGGACACATTTTTTAGTACTCATACTTCTGAGTTTCACAGTTAAAAAAACATGTCTCAGGTAAAGAGGAGTTCAGCTTGCTAGCATAGAGAACTGGTGTGATGCAATGAAGAAAGCTTAAATTATGTTCTACAGCTTTATTGAAAGCAATGTCTATAACCTTCAAAAGCTCTGAGCATGTGTTGTACATCTCCAGCTTTGAAAAGGTCAAATTTCTTTTTCATTTTTCTCTCATGTGGCATTGCTTTCTTTTCAGTAGGTAAACATAATGCTCATAAAAGAGAATGTAACAGAAGAAGCTCCAGGAAGACAACATTGAACTTCTGCACCTTGGGCTCTTATGAACCCTAGTCAAGATTTGGGCAAGCTTACCACAGCCACTCTACCTGCTTAATTAATGAACTTCCATCCTGAAAGCTGCGTACTTCTCACAGGAAGGCTGGGAAGAGTAGAAGATTGGGAAATGCTGTTCTTTCACTCATATTCACACGTAAAAATCCTGTCAGATGTTCTCAACACAGTTGTAAAAGCTGCTCTAAGTGTTTATTTTTCTAAAAGTCTAAGCCAGCCTGAAAGCCAACTTGATTGTTGGAGAATATCTCCTATTTGAGGATACTTGCCTGTCTTCCACCTCTGGCAGGTGAAGCAGCAGTCAGTTGTGTTCTGCATAAGATGTCCATCCCATTTCTGGGGGTGGCATGAAATATGCTTGATCAACTAGCTGCTGAAAGGAATCATCCGAGAGACCCTGTCAAATAACTCAAACCTCTCCGAGGATATCACAGTACAACAGTGATGTTTGAAAGAAAAGGTGACATTAGATCACCTGCATCTTCCAGTACAGCTAAAGAACTGTGACCTATTATATTAAATGTATGTTCCATTAACCCCGGGCAGAGTTCCTGGGTATCTCTAGGAAGGAAAAAAAGAAGGAAAAAAACCAACCCCAAAAGTAGCCTTTTTTTCTGCAAACAAACAGCTGTAGGTGGCAACAATATAAAATAACCGCCATCTTAACGAAAACAGCCAGGTGCCCAACTCTCACTTCAAAGGAAAGTGTCTTTCAGGTCTTCAGATTAGAAGGAAAAAGCTCCTGAGGTCAGGCAAGGTCAAGCAAGTCCACAGTGTATTGAAAATTCTTTCCACCAAGTTTTGAAAATTCATTTTTGCATAAAAAGGCAAGTGTTGCAAATATGAAGCAAATTGATGGAGATTTATCAGGTTTTATAAAAAAAAAAAATAGCAGAGTGAAACTCTCCCTCATCAATCAAGGATGGAAGAAGTTATTTGAACAGAATTAGAATGCAGGGGAATTGACACATTTCCAAGATCAAAACTCTATGAGAAAATTTGAATAGTTCAAATGAAAGATATGTTTATCTTAGCTTCTGTAAACTCAACACTGCCTTCTCTTTGCCTTCTGGAGAACATAAGAAAAGCAGAGTCAGAGTGGTATGTAATACTTATAGGTACAAATCTAAGATCAGTCAAGGCCATCAAAATAAGACCTGTGATTGACTTCTTTTACTTTTCAAGAACCTGAATGGCCTCCTCTGGGGATGCTCCAGTAGCCAGGGAACGTGACAGAGCACTAAAGACTGTTTATGGTCGTTTTACTCACTGTTCCAGTCCACTGTTCCAGAAACAGGCTAGGCATGAACTGTTTGGGCTAACCTTAAAAATCCTCTCGGAGAAAATTCTGACTTGAACACTTGATGTTTCAAAAAGTTTTGTGATAAGGCAGAAGAGGAAGAGGACAAGGTGGGGTGAGATATTCTGAGAGGATGCTTTACAGTTATAACACAATCCCCCAAAAAGAAAAAATCCAAATGCATTTAATTTAGCATTGCAGTGTCCTACAACTCGCTTACAAGGTATAAGACCTTCTCATTGATTTGAACTCAAGCTTCAGATATAAAAGCTTAGGAAACTAATCAGGCCAAATTTATCCCTGATGCAATCCTATTATCTGAAGCTGAATTTAAGCTATTTTGTTAATCCTATTCCTCCTGCCTCTGCCTTTTCCCACTTAAACAAATTCTAAAATAATCAGTTTTATTTTTTCTTATTGCATCATGCAATTGAAACTTTTTAGATCTTGTTTTGGTGCCAGAAGTGACTGCAAAGCATTTTAAAATAGCATGCAATTTTTAAGTCTTACTTCCACGTATGTATAATGTAACAATTTCATATTTTAAACTCTCATCTGATAACATCTCTGAGTGATAAGATCTTTAAAGGCCTGTTGCAAGTCAGAAGGATGTGTTTTCTACTTTGATTTCATACTTAAATCTAGAATTTAGCTTCTCTTTCCTCTTCATCTGGAATATAAACCTCAATCTCAACAGTTTTCTTTCAGGCACTGGATGACATTGCCATTTTTCTAGGTGCTCATTTTCCACCAGATGAAAGTAACATAACTTTAAGTTCTTCATAATGACCTTTCAGCTTGATAAGAGTAGATCCTCTCTATATCTGAAAGCATTTTGTCACAGTCTCCCTTACTAAATTTAATAGCCTTATTACAGGTGGTCTCCCATGAACTTGTAGCAAAAGTATTTTGTATCTAAACCATTTTTATCTAGTCAAACTGGCATGTTTTCAAGCATGTTTATTGCTTAAGACTTCAGAGAAAGGATTGTTTGAAGAGTTTTATAAAGATGAGTTAAGAAAGAAAGCTTTTCTCCTATTTTTATTCCTTCCAGGACACTGACAATCAATTCATTCCAAGTGAAAGAAGAAAGAATTGGTTGCAGTATGCTGCTACCTTTAACTAGATTCATTAAAGACCAGACCTATTGCTTCACAGGAAAGAAATACTGAAATGTGAACTCCTCTTATTTGTTACAGAATGAGACCAGAAAAGGTCATAAGCATGTGAAGGTATTTGCCTACAGTACACTGGAGTTTGATCACTGCCCTTACAGACGGCAAAGTGTCAGGCTACAAGCTGATGATAGCATAGCCTTGATGATCTGCACCCACAAGACATAACAGTATTTGTGAGCAGTTTGAGCTTGATTCATCATTATAACAGTGTAGGTCAACATTACAATCGCCTCATCTGGTTATACAAATAGGGGTGGAAATGCAGTATGGATAGTGTCTTCTAAAAAAAAGCTAAGAAAGTTGCTTTAAGTGAGAAAAAATGCTGCAAAGCTCTTTATTATACTGAAGTATAACAGGCAAAATATTATTTTTATTAAATGGCTTTTGTGGAAACACGTAACATGAAATCTAGAACTAGCAGTTTGATTTTGCTGTAGATATAACATGTCCTTGGCAATCCTCTGTCAGCTGAAGAAATTAGTTCCCTGCTCAAAATTTACATTACTTCAAATTATATGCAAAAACTAAAAGAATTAAATAGAACTACCCCATTAAAATGAGGTGAAAATGATGACTAGTTCTGAATTCACATGACAGGAAAAGATTTTACTTTGGTCCAAACCCAAATCTGGCATTTCAGGCATTTTCCATCAATTGGAAAAAACAAGATGAAAGTAATGGACAACACCTGGGAAAATTAGTCCAAAGATGGAAAGAGACAATACCAATATCCAACAGCTTTCAACTGGAATGTCTCACTGCTTTAATGCTTAGAATTGGTTATAATTTGATGACTAATCTCCTGCAGTCTTAAATGTATCTTTTAGTGTTGGGGTTTCCTTTCATTTCACCAACAGTATTGTGCACATTTGCAGTAAGTGAATAAATTTCATTAATTATTTTGAATTATTTAATGTATAGCCACACTTGTCCATATTTAGCCTCTTTGAAGGCTCACCTAATAATCCTTTGCCCCAAAGATACTTGGGTTTTTAATGTTTAAATAGTAAATGTTATTTAAAGCAAAGAAACTATTTTCCTTCAGATAAATGTTTATCTTTTTCCCCCCTTAGCTTACTAAAAAAAACCTAAAGAATTCTGCATTTAGACAGATCTAAATTAATGAAAATTAATTTTTGTTTTAACACCCTTACCCTCAAACACATATATGTTTATAGAGAGACATATATATACTTATACATTATTGCAGTCTGACTGGTGTCAGTCGGTCATGAAGGCTGATTTCAACTTGTGTCCCAACATAAGAGAGGTACTCACTTAAATTCTAAAATAAGAATTTAATAGCATATTAACCTTGAATTAGTCCTCTTAACTAATATAAATTTAACCTGGCACTGGAGGACACGCGAAGAAACCAATTAAGCATTTCAGTTACACATACAACTCTCCCTTCCAGGAGGACACAAGTGGGTTGATGATGCTCTAATACTTCTCAATGAACAACTGCAGTAAGACACCAGGGTCAAACCTTTGAGCTCTTTGCAGCAGAACATTGAAAAAAGTCTTTTTTTTTTTTCTTCCCCCAACAGCAAAATCAAAAGAAAATTTTTTCTCCTGACTATAACAATGCCACAGTCAGTAGTTAACTGGAGATAAACCACCGAGGGTGAGTTTAGAATGGGGAACTACCCAAGTAGGAGGGTTGTAATTATTTTTCCTGATTTTTTAAGTACCTTTAGTGTTCAGAGTTTTGTATAGCATCCTGGGAAATAAGCAATCTATGGCCAATATGGGTTCTGATTTTGATATGATATGGCTCTGTAGCTCGTGGCCTCCCAGGACTCACTGACATTGCCTTTCAAGTGTTTAGTTGAGCAGAGCACTGTTGCTGAGGTTTCCTCATCAGTTTGGATTATTTTGGTTGTTTGTTCGTAAGAGATTCACCCTTTTATTTAGTATATCCTCCTGTGGAGGACCCAAAGGATTTAAGTGAAATTCTATATAAGAAAAAGTAAGCTATGTGCCTAAGAGTGAAGAATCATCTTCACTTATTATTGATTAACACCTAGCAGACATGCTATAAATGAGGTATAATTTATCAGAACACAGTGACACAGTCTTTGCTTTCTTAAAGCTCATCTTCTATTCACTCTTCTAACTTCCTTTTGGCTAAAGCAATTTCTTGAGTTCGTCTTCAGCCAAGTGTCATCTGTTCTCTCCCATAATCGTTACCTTTCTCACTAATTAGTAAGGTTTAGCTTCCTCCTGTTACACACTTAATTAACTTCTCCACCTCTGGAAAAGCAATTTCCCCTGAACGAATTACTATCATGACTGTTTCATACAATGAACTACTTCTAAGTATAGTCTTCAAATGAAGTGATGCTGTTCAGAAAGACCGTGAAAGGTGCAGAGGACTTTCTGAAAGTGAACTGACCATGTAGGAATGGCAAAGATAGACATGCAGAGGAAAAACCTCAGCATGAAAAAACTTATTCAAAGTGCCACCATTAGGTAGTACAAGAGCTACAGCCTGGTTAATGTAAGAATGAGATAAAGAATAGCTGTTGTATGGCACATGCTGTTCTCCAGCACTCACACAGTCATTTTTTAGTCTTTTAATGGTTTTACCTACATAACAGCAGTGAGTGTAACAGAGCTCAAAGCTCCATTTGTCACCCTGCTTCCTTTAAACCACTATGTAATAATAAAAACCCTTCTGCTGAAAGGCTGTACTTGATAGGCAACACAGAATGAGAAGGCAACATAGCAATAAATAGAGGCAAATCAAGTAGTCACAGCTTAAATGAATGACAAGTCACTAGTAGAGAGCAGAATGTTAAGACTCTAGATTTTCTCTCCAACCTCTTACCCCCCAAGATACTGCCTATCAGGACATTATTAAATTCTTGATAGCAATATTCACATAAGAAAGACAGATAACAAACATTCCCTGTAAGTGGCAGAACATAGGAATATCGAGTATGTTTATTGACACAAATTAATGCTCATGGACTCACAATGCCGAGTCTAGATTCGATTCACCGCAATATGCTGAAACTCCTGCTTAAATAGTAAAAACACCCCAAGAAAACCCCAAAGAACACCCACCCTAAAACCAACTAACTTAGTTCTGAGTTTCCTTTGTAGGACTATGGCCAGTTTCTACAGCCCATCATTGTCACCAGAACCAAGAAGTCAGTGAAATCAGGGTATCTAAATAAAGATTATAAATGACATTAAAATCAGCTTGCCAGAAAAGCATCAAATATCTCTACTTGTTCTATGTGCTAGAAGGAAAACCCTCATTTTTATAGTAGGTTTTTAGATGTTAATTCTGAGAATGAATGGTCTATTTAAAAGAATACTTACAAATAAATCTTTCTTTGACTTCATCCCATATAGGACTAGGGACCTGGTTTGTACCACTCCCATTATCCTTCTGCCTGTGGCCTATTTAGTACTGACATAGTAAGTAGAGAAATACAAATGGCATAATTACCTAATAACATGTATCTTCTCAACAGAGCCTAAGAGAAAAAAATGCTTACAGGACTTTCTCAGATGCAGAAATTACATCAATATTATGTTTATTTTTCATTGTTAGCACTTGCCATTCACATAATTTAGAAGATGATTTAGAACCATCATAGATGATAAAATTTAAAAGTTCACTGTGCGTAATAAGTGCCTGAAAAAGATTTTTTTTTATCAGCACTAATCTGTTCCTTACTTCAATTTCCTAGTATTCAACAGCTCTGGCCTGCATTGTTGCTCCGATATCCATGTTATCTGGCCACTTGTGAAAAAAAGTGGTGCAGCGAGCAATGCACATGGGCATGAGGTATTATAGATGGAGATAAGTTCTGCCTACTGGTACTTCAGCTTTTAGACTATATAAGTCACATACATAGTGTAATTACAACAAAGGATATTTATGAAAAAAATAGCATTTATTTCACTCTTTTCTCAGTCCTGCTACCTTTTTTCTCAACATTCCTCAGAAAAAGACTAATTTAAGTGACTTCTCCCTGCTTTCTGCCTGGAAAAAACTGTTGTATCTGTGATTTTGTCTCCTCTCCTAATCTCCTCAGAAGGCTCAAGGATCAAATAAGCTTTTCTTGGCATCTTATAACAAAAAAAGAGCAGCAATACAGCATTTTCAGTTGCTACTGTATTAAGATTTTTAACAATTGAGGTCTGAAAATGTTCAAACATCAAAAGCAGTACCTCTTAAATACCTTGATTCATACAGGAAGTAAGGCATCCATTAAACACCAAGGAGACTAATAATGTCTGGGGAGATCAGACAAAGCCCCTGAAGTTCATACATACCACAATTTCCCATGTGGTTTAGGAAATTCCCAAACTTCAAAGACATAGAAGCTGTGCAAGTACTGGGGATGTATCATATGATGCCCTTGTACAAACTCCCTGGCCACAGTCTGAGGTGGGATACTGAGGAAGTGGGATGGAGCATCAGCCATTCTTCTGTTCTTACTGGAGTAAGAGACACAGTGGATTCTCTATCCTGTGAATTCTTTGAAATAAAAATTAGAAGTCTCTCCAATGGAAATATTCTGGCTCAACAAATGGTGAATGTGATAGTAACTAAATAGCATAAACTTAATAGTTTAGACCAAACAAACATAGCAGCTGCTCATGGTGTTCACTCCCTCCTCCAACACCTACTTGCAGGAAAAAGTTTTCCTTGGGTGGAAATCAGTCCATGGTGTAACTGTGCCCATCCAGAGCAGAAGTCTGGCATTTAGATTACCCGGTATGTCCACTGCATTTGTCCCTTTTCCCTTACAAGCTACGGCCTGAGAAATGCTCTGTGACATCTCACGTGACACAAACTAGCCAGATAAACAAACCAAGAAACACACAGGTTTCCAGCCTCGATATCAGCAATGGATGCCACTCTCCTGGTTTTGGCTGGGGGAGAGTTAATGTTTCCACAGTAGCTGGTACAGGGCTGTGTTTGGGATTTGTGCTGAAAACATCTCTGATCACTCAGGAATGTTTTCCTTACTGCTGAGCAGCACTTACACAGAGCCAAGGCCATGTCTGCTGCTCACCCCACCCCAGCACTGAGTAGGCCGGGGGTGCACGAGGAGTTGGAGGGGACATAGCTGGGGCAGTTGACCCCAACTGACCACAGGGATATCCCATTCTATAGGATGTGATGCTCAGTATATAAACAGGGAGGCTAGCTAGATGGGAGGTGGGATCCTGCTTGGAAACAGACTGTACATTGGAGTTTGGGGTTTTTTTTATCTGCAGGTGGTGAGCATCACTTGCTTTATATATTATCATCACCATCTTCCTTTGTTACCCAATTAGACTGTATATCAAGCCCCAAGGTCCACTCTCATCCCCCTAGGGAGCGAGTTGTGAGCAAGCAGCTGTGTGGTGCTCAGTCACCTGCTGAGGTGAAACCACAAGAGCCACAATTTGAGACACTCATCAGAGAAGGAGTTTGGAGGCTTCAGAAAATGAATTGTTCCACTAAACATGGAAACCAGCATATTTCACCATTGACCATACATGTGTTTAATAAATTTATGATGTAGAAATGCTTCTGCTAAACTAAATGCAAAAATAACAAACACGAATGCTGTATTATTCTATTCTAGCTATCTTAGCTAGAATATCTAAGCTATCTAGCTATTTAGGAAGAGGGTAAAAAAAAGCCAGTTATGAAGATCCCATATTTCATTTAAAATTACCAGAGTTCAAGTAACCATTTTTCCTTTTAATTAAAAAGATACATATAGAACGCTAAAGCTAGGTACCTTAAGTTTTAATTAATGACACAGTGCTTAGCTAATGGTCTTTACAAGTCACCTCACTTTACAGAGTGTCCCATAGTAAGCAGGAGGGCTATAAGATCCACATGGATCTTAAGATCACCACTGAAGTTGTTCCAGAATATTATAAGAAACGGAGATGGGATTTCTAGAAGATATCAAAAAAAGTCATTCTGTAAAGAACCTGTAGGGAACTTCCTAATTACAAAGTTTATTCACCAGAATGTCAACTAGAGCTTGTCAAGTATTAAATGAATTGATTTGTGAATGTCTCCATCCCCCTCTCCCAAATAAAAACATGAATTGATGTGCTCTAACTCAAATATTGTTGCAACTAGCGATCATTAGAGAACTTTGTATATTCCAAAGGTTTTACTATATTATTAGTAGCAACTCTGTATTAGAATTGGCTATGTGCTATTTCTCCTGTTTGTTATTCCAGTACATGATAAATTTAATTTCTCTGATCATGAAATAGAAGCAGTGCAATAGATGTGATGGCAGCTGTATAGCATGAAAATAGATCCAACAGAAAGGAAAACTCAGAGTACCCACTGACAGAGAACTATTTATCTGGTAAATGCTTGGCAATGCTCTGTATATATCATAGCAAGCCAAAGATTTCATTTGTCAAGATGCTGAATGTCCTTCATTTAACTTTATGTTATTCAAAACCAACTTGCTAATAGCTCCTTCCTTTCCACTTAGCAGAAAAGACACACTATTGAAAATCTGCTTGTACAGTAATTGTACAACTACATTTTTTTAAAATCACCTCATATACCAGAACAGGATGAGAAAAGCATACCCAATTAGGTGCAACATACAGATACAGAGGAGGAGGGAAAAATCAAAATCCCCATCAGATACCTATATGAACTCACAGAACAGAGCTCCACCTCTTCAAATATATTATGTTTTGCTTTGAGGACTGTTATTTGTAGGTGCACTCTTTGCTGCATGACCAAACATGCAAGAATGAGACCTTTAGACTCAAACATGCCTTAACCTGATAAATTTCTAACTCAATTTACAGCAACGTCATGCATATGCTAAAACCCATCTAACATAAATATTTAATGAAGAAATAAAGCTGCCAGAAGAATAAATTTACAGCACATTTAGCGTACAGCATTTTAGAGGTGTCTGACGAGTAAGTTTTGCTGTCGAGACAAGGTTTTAAACTGCCAATAGTTTAAAAGTAGTAATTTTTCATTGCATTTCATTCGTAAGCTCTGCTCCTTTTAAAAGACTCCAGGCTGTCAAGGTTAATTGAACCCTCCGGGCCCTCGGAATGACTGTACTCATTGGGGCTCTGCAGGCTCCGGGCTCAGCTCCCTGATTCTTTTGCTCTAAATCTTGTCTTGAATGATCTTTTCCATAAATACAATTTCAACTTTAATCTCCACAATGATGATCTGCTGATCCAGTTCTCTACTTTAGACCTGTATCTATGTGCCCAGACTAAAATGTCTGTCTTTCTGACGTTTCATGATCAGCTTAAAACACCATATTCAAATAATCAGGAGCTGAGGAACAGACAGCTAGAATTTTCTTTTTGTCTAGACAGCATGACCTGCAGCCGTGGAAGACACACTAAACTAGAATTCCTCATCTAAACTTTTTGAACTACTTTGCTTTCTGCCATTTTCAAGACCTGGTCTTTGCAACAGCCTCAGGGATTTCACCAGGCTATTGGCACATCCACCTCCCTCCCACCAATCTCTGGGTACACTCATGACCATCACCAGGCAGCTTCGTCTTCCCAGTACAGGGGACAGTACTTGTTTGAGGGCAGATCACCAAAATCATGAATTAAGAAAACAGTGATTTAACTGCTATGCTTTTCCATCAGCTGATCACAGAGGGATTATTTCCCTATTTGTGTGTCTGTGATCATGGAACTCATCAGTTTTACTGAAGCCAAGTGCTTTTATT
The DNA here is from genome assembly GCA_013399135.1 of Heliornis fulica. NCBI lineage: Eukaryota > Metazoa > Chordata > Aves > Gruiformes > Heliornithidae > Heliornis > Heliornis fulica. Next base: position 220,387 of record VXBZ01000688.1, on the reverse strand, counting down.
CAGAGGTTGGAATATGTATCAAGAAAAAAAAGAAATCATAGCTAAGCTATATTTGTATTTAGCCTATTCTAATTTTATGCTTCACTACAAATAAAATTTGCTACATTTCCCTGCTAAATTATTCTAACACCTCTAAACCAGGTTTATTTTTCTAGCAAGTGCAGGTGCTTCACTGTGTTTAGAGAATTTTGTTTCCCTTAGAAAAACTGATTTTAAGAAAGCAGCTTTCCTTCTGAAACAGAGCTTTATAAAATTTAACTCATCAAGTTTTCCTTTGGAAATACAATTCCAGTAAAACAGAAGAATGTCTATTTTGACTTCCTTCTGTCATTCATAAAGAAGCAAATACCCCAATACCAGGCTATTTTGAAAAATACATTCTATTGGCTGATGAATTATGAACAATGGGTTATTTTTTCAGGATCCAGGCTATTCAGTCTCCTATCTAAGATAGGATGACTGCTGATGACTTTAAAAAGGACACATTTTCTCCCAAAATAAATTTTTATATAAATAAAATCCAGTAAATTCAACTTTACAAAGAGTCATAGCCAGAAAATTACAGCTTGAAAGTTAAACTGAAAAAGTGAAAACCAGAAAGAATGATACAGTCATTAGGAGTCTTTCTGTTGGCATAAGTGAGCTCAAGTGGGAGTCTAAAGTAGCAATCACTCTAAAACTTAAATTAACCACTCACCATTATTCCCATGAAATTAAAATATTAAGAGCAACTTCTCAGTTCAGAAATAGTCAAGACTTTATCTAATGATATTAAAAATCATTGAAACCACCCCAGAGGAGAAGTTTCCAGGTTGACTTTCTATATTTACATTTTTCAACAGTCTACAGAATATTTAAACTTCTGTGATAATTTATGTTTCTCATAATATCACTTATGTGATATTGAAACTCAGGTAATTAGATAATCGATGGATTGATGAAAGGATAAAATCATGGATCTGCCAGACTGGTAACAAAGTTAAGGAAAACCCCATATTAAGAATCTATACAACTCATGCTACATAATGACTGATGCCAGGCTGTACCCATCACACCCACCTGTCCTGCATCATGTAAGAGGATGTGGCTGATGAAACCTTGCACAGTACAACATATTGATTCAAGAACAGAAATGTAAATTAAACCTTTCCAGACAACAACATATAACCAAGTAGCATCTTTGTACCATTTTCTATTACAAATGGGAGATGCACTACTACCAACGTGCTTCAATGCTTTTAATCAAGACCTCATTATTAGAACTGTCTCACCCTTGCAGAAGGGATCGAGTCCTTTAATTGTATAAGAATAATTTTCTGATTTCTCAGCAGATGCCTTGCATCTACTTTTCCCTCAGGTAGTCCTTGCCTTGCAAATCAGACCTGTTCTAAGAGACTCCATCCACAGAAAGCATCCCAGTTTCAGCATTTCCTGTTGGTTCAAATTCATTCACTCTTTTAATCTCTTCCTTACACCGAGAACCATTCCAACCAGGGCTGACAGAAATGTATTTTCCTCTGCCTCAAGTTTCCCTGATGAAAGTAGTCCCTTCCTTTTCCCCCGAGGAAGCAGTCACTGGAATGCAGTAGGATATTTATTTTAATGCATGGTGCAGGAAGGTATCAGCACTTCTGTTTAAAAAGCAGTATCTCCCACTCTGCTCCGTGTCAGGGTGGCAATGCTAAACTGCATCTCAATTACTAAACCTCAGCATGGAAGATTCATGCAGCCTTCTGCACCCAGAAAGGCTATAATAATTAACTTCTCAATCATGCTGTAATTAATTATTGACAATTTAATGTCCCTACTTTTAACCTTAAATAGCAGGTAGGAATTACCGGCTGTCATCTCTTCTTCAGCACTGCCAGGTGCAGCACGTGTGTTTTCAATCAGGTCATCCCATCCACAGCAGCCACTTGCACTACCCATTCATACTGTAACTGCACCTTTCCCTGCAGAATAGTGATGGATTCTTCCTTTGAATAATTTATGTCTGAGTTTTATAATAGACACTCATCATTTAGTAAAATGAGGTACTGAACGGACCTTAGAGGTGTATCATCTCTAGCATCTCCTGCAAAAACATGCTTCTCTGCTACTTAGAAAAAAATAGAACTGTGCTGATATTAAACAGTAGCTTTAAATTGGATGCTCATCCACATCCTCCTCTAAGCTCTTCCTCTACAGCCACTTTGTGTTTTGAGCATGTCTGTTAATTTATAAGCTGTCTGCTGTTGTAGATAGCTGTTAAATAGTTAATAGGGATCTATTGCACTTTGTCCAGCAGCATAACTGCATTCTGCCTAATAAAATCCTCCTGCAGTAAGTAATGATTCACTCTTCTTTCACACCTCTCACACTGAATTCACAGTTGTATAGTTATATATTTCACAGTGTACAGAAGAAAAAGGCCTCCCCATGTAAATTACTTTTATACCACAAGGCTTTCTAAACTCTCCAAACCAAAAAAAGAGTTGCACCCAAGCTTATATTTGTGAATACACAAGTTTAATGAAATAATAATAAAAAGAATGAAATTATCAAATCCAAGGTACTGTATTAAGCTAAAATAATCTTGCCTAAGAATGCTGCCTTACAGTAGAGGTGTGCATCCCAGTGCCCAAGGGAAACCTTAAACTGATCCAGCTTTAAGGGATACCCTGAAGTTTCCTCGAAGATAAATATTTTCATTGTGAAAAGCCCTTACTGGAGTTTCTAGTCATAGGGCAGTGAAGAGAAACAGAATGAGAAAAGGTTTCTCTTATTGCTACAATGGTTTCAGGAATTATCAAGAGCCAACTTAACTACAAGAACACTATTCTTGCTGAACATAAGAACTCAGGAGACCCAAAAGCCCCAGAGTCCACTCAAAGCAACGACACCTCACTACTGAGCTCCTGATGTCCGTTTCTGCCACCTCAAAGCCCATCGGCCAACGTTTCCTGATACCAAAGCCACTAAGAACTATTTTCCAAAGTTGTTGCAGAGAGAAACACAGGTTGATAATTGGGGTGTAATGAGAGTTTTCAGCAGAGTGTTTAAGAATTTACCTTATCCCTTACATTAGGGAAATCTATGAAGAGATGAAAACATTATATTTGAAAAGCCTCTGCACAATTTATCATTCATTAACAAAAAATAAACAGAAATTACAAGTTTTGTCTTCCCAATCTATATTAATGACCAAATTATTTTATTTGAGAAGTGTGTATTATGTGTCTAGATCTGAGAGTCAAATGATTAGGTTCTAATTCCTCAGTGTATCCCTAGATGGCATGTGCCCAACTTGCTGGTGAACTTTTGCTTAGAATTTTATGCAGACAAAGAGACATGCTAAAGACTCCTAGGAAAGTTAAGGCACACCTTTGAAATCCCCTAATTATTAGCCTATTCAATTTCACATTTAGGATAAATGGTTTCAAAAATCCACATGAAAACAATGATGCCCCAAACAAGGGAGAGCTCATATTATTTAAATGCCTCTGGGAAAAAGAATTTATAGGATGACTTGAAGACCTGCAAATTGCTTATAATTTCCAAGCCAGCTTTCTTGTCCTGATAGTGTATGTGTGTTTGAAGTATTTTAAGAGGTTGAAATGCAGAATGATTCAAGGCATCACAAACTATCATTCTGTTCTATATTTATTTCGGGAAATACATTTGATCTGTTGAAAACCTCGGCTAGATAAAGTTACATTGATTCTTTTTTTTTTTTTTTGTGGTGTGTATATATATAATTCTGGTTTTCAAATGGAGGGAGAAATGGGCAAATGAAGACTTTCATTTAGTCAAATCTGTGTCTGGAATAGATAAATAATTGGTGGGTGAGTATAACCCCTCTATTACAGTCTTCTCTGCTCAGGATCCCTTGAGTAACCCTGATGTTTTGCTTATAAAAAAGCCTTTTGAATAGAAGATGTATTTTACAATTAATCTCTAGTAATAGGCACACACTCATTTGAAACAAGCATTCAAGTGCTTGTTTCCAGCTATTTTCTAAAGCTGTTTATAGCTGATTTAAACCATGTCCTGTGTCAGCTGGTACCCAGAGTCAGGCTGACTCTCCTGTTCACAAGCCCAGACATGACATGCAGCTCCCCCAACCCAGGGCAGTCACTTAGCATTCATCTATCTGCCCCAGCCTTACCAAACACAAGTGAGCCCTAAGGTTTTCCACCAGACTTGAACTGCTATTCAGCACAGAGTTTTCACATTAACCTTCATACAGTGTGCATCAGTGCATGAATGTTTCCCACGTGGTGAACTGACAGCTACACATGCCAAAAATCTCTCTTTCCTTGCAATCTAACACCAGCAGAACCGCAGGACATAAGTTTTATTTTTCTCCTGCACAGCTTGAACCAGCTGCAGTGCAAGCACAATAACCACACTGTGGTCACACTAAAAAAAGAAGTATCTGGTTGGAGAGTCACCCGTGACTCCAGCACACTGAGTGTTTTGGTCACAGTGAGGTGACAGGTAGAAGGATTCTTCCATCTTGGTGCACAGCACATAGTATGTCATGTCTGTGCCGAAGCAGTGAGATGGGATGAATCTGTTGAGAAGCTGTTACAGATTCCTCGGAGGGCATGTTGCTGAGATTTCTTTATTGAAGTCACAAGTTGCCTTTTGCCTGCACATATTGCCTAACACTTCCTGAAGTTTGTCACCTTCAGGCTTTCAGTGAACTCTTATTAGAATGAATTTGGCGTCTCGTGCCTTAGATTTCATTCTATTTTTTTTTTCTTATGGGCATCGAGAATTAAACAGTGTGACATGCAAAAAAAAAAAAAATTTAAAAAAAATCAGTTTACTCTTCACAATCCATGCACTACCTCCTAGAAAATCTGAACTGTAACATCAGAGCAGCTTTTCAGTGTTTTCAGAACACCGCACATCCTCTGAAATTTAAGATTAGAGGCTATTTCCAGGATAAACCTGTGGGGTTTTTTAAGTAAACTTAACCTGTGCAGCAAAGAGAATTTTCTTAGGGCTACAAACCTTAAATATCTGGAATATAGCTTAATGAGAGCATTTCAGAGAAAAAAAATAAAAACGTGCCTGAATTTCTCACCTCTGATTGCACCTTCACTGACAAAGAAAGTTTTATTAATACACATGAAAAAATTAATAGATTGTGAACTACTCAAGGAATGGCTAACCACTCCCTTGGATTAGAATTCCACAGACCCTAATGGTTGGTTCATTGTTTTTAGGCTGAGCTGAATATGGAAAGAATCACTGTGGGCATCTAGCCCAGCTAGGCTCGTCCTAGTACACACATCCACTTCCCTGGGACAGCATCCCTGCTGAAACTTAAGCACAACCCCTTCCAGAGGGACACTGTCCCTCTCCTATCATTTCACCCTTCCTAAAAGATTCCCACTTACAGTATCTCTTCCTCCAAGCACAAAGTGAGACCTCTCTCATTCCCGGGAAACTCTAGCACACTCTTTTCAGGAGGGAAACACACGCATCAGTCTGCCTCATCTCTTGCCATTTTCTCAGTAATTCTTGCCCATCTTGAAACAAAGCTGTTTTTTTTTCATTTATATAGGACTGAAAGAGCAGGTCCTTTGAGTCTTTTAATCTTTCTTATGTGACATGCAGTAGTTTCCTATATTAATCTCTCGCACTACTTGGTCTTGGTCTTAAAAATAATGTTTTCCTTCAAACAAAAGCTGTAAAAATTCCCCATTCCTGCATTTCTAAGATGAGCACATGTCACAAGGACATCAATTTACATATTGAATTTGCTATACCTGCACATGCAAGCAGCCCATATCAAGGTCCAGCTCTATCACACATTTTCCTGTCCACCTGCTCCACCCTCCTCACTTACAGTTTCACACAGAGGGATTGAACTATGGAAATCCTAGTTCAGTTCCTGCTCCATCGAGAAGGGAGTCTAACCAACAGGACACTGTCCTCACAGTTAGCTGCCAAAGGATTTCTGAGTGATTCCACTGTGAAGAAACAGCCTCAATGTATAGAATAAATCAACCACCACTAATAAGATGTGACTCTAAATAGAACGATGTCTAAGGAAATAGACCAGACTACAGGCTCAGTCAGTATAAAGCTATGATAAACATAGTTTTATATGGTTATTGTAATGTAAGAGAGGTTATACAGTGTAGAGAAGTACTTTTTGATACATTCTACAGTGCATATCCCAGACTATATTTTTCATGGCCGTAAGTGAGGCCTGTCCTGAGCATTAGGAAACCAGCACAGCAGCATGAAACCAGTACAGCCACACAGGTTTTTCCATTTCTGAAGTAACAAATGAGATTTGCTGATTATTTAGCAATGAAACAGAGGGGTCATCAAGTATTTTATACATAATATATCTATAAATGGTCTTAACTGTAACATACTGTTACTCAATCATCTGTAGAAGAAAATCCTGTATCGTTTAATCTCCATCAAATATTCCTAAAAAAATGTTACTTGCAAGTGAAACTGTGTCTGCATACACTCAGCTGTGACAGTAGCATGAATTCAAGCAGAAACTTTATAATAAAGCAAGAACTCATGGGTAGTTCAGTGTGATGAATGTTTAATGAAGATCAGGCAATGATGGAGATCCAACATAATGGAAAGATTACAAATAGAAGGATCACGGGGTGTTAGACAGAGGTGCCTGCGCACCTCTATATGCTATATGAAAAGTTTTTTTTCCCTTCTAGTGTTAAATGAAAGGCACAGAATTGTGGCCAGACATGTATTTTATCACAACTGAGAGCTTCAGGACTTTAAAACCTACCACAGAAGAACTGCAGAGAGCTATTTGGGGTATCAAACATTCAACAACACTCACTAATCCTCAGTTATAAGGGTTCCTTGGCTCCTTCCACGGTCCCCTTGGAAATCCTTGAAATCCAGCCCAGGCACTTTGCTATGTGCTATGGGAAAGGATTTGGGTTCTGCACCTAACATGACTGTATATTCTTTTCTAGCTTAAAAAAAAAAAAAAAATCAATGTACATTTCTCAAGTGGGAGCAGAATTCATATCCAAGCTTTTGTGAGGAGAGGCAAACTGATCTAGTCACACAAAAATAGTATCTGTGTGGAAAGAGAGAACACAAAACCTAAGTGGATAATTAGAATTATGCTGTAGTGCTTTTCTTCTGAGAAAATTTACCCTTAGGCAAATCAGTAGTCTCTGCTATTGTAAGAACCAGCTGGCAAGAGTGGGCACCTAAATGTAGTTGTAAATGTTTATTAACAGGAAAAACAGAAAGCAGTTTTGATAGGTTGGGATTATTTTTAATTAGAGCCACATATAACAGATCACTGGGGACATAAACACTGATGAATCATCCTGTTTCTGGCTGGGACAGTCCTGCTTGATCAACAACCAGAATGGTAGACCTGGACCCATCAGGAGATTTAGGACAACAAATTCTCTTAATCTTTGTTTTGGCATCTACTGTCAGCTAAATATTTACAGTTTTGGAGGACTCCAGAGAACAGCAATGTAATCTTGTTACTCTCTCTCCAAACTATTTGTACATCCATAAAGCACCTATTAATTATCACACAACTGCCAGTCTGCTAATACCTGAAGCAGAGGTTAATGTTTTAATAGCAGTATATTTTAAATATAGGTAAAATATTCATATTAAGTACAATTAAATTAGGGCAGTTTTGAACTAATTCTTCGAGGCTTGTTACACAGAAGTTAAAGGCCAAAATAAAAAGCTACAGAAGATACTTGTTTTAATAAGTAAAATCAATACTCTGAGAAAGCCTTAAGTATTATTGCTCTCAATACTTTAAAACAGCTTCTCACCTGACACACAGAAGTTCCACCTCTACTAAATGCTCAGCAAATATATATCCATTTTGTGTAAACCTACAGAACGACGTATTCACATTCATGTTAGAGGATGCACAGAGAAAACTCAATTCCAGCAACTTCAGATTCACAGGCCAATCTCTCCTTGATGCAGGGAAACATGATTCCAAGAGAGATGGCACTTTAAAGCAAGAGAAAATTGGCTTTCCATTTCAGTGGTGCAGATGAATCAGTCTCAACATTAGTTTCTTTTTGAAGCCATTACTGTAGGTAAAACATCTGCATAAAACCCCCTTTAAACTCCTGTCTCCATTTTAATGAGGCAGAAGGACTACCGTTTCATACAAGGAACTCCTTTTCAAAATTAGGCTCATTCATAGAGGTCAAAACACTCTTCTATGTTCACACTACATCATATATATACTGTGAAGTTCAATTTGAACTTGGACTACTTGCAAAATTTAAAATCTGCTGGTAATATTTTCTGTACTTCACTGAGGGAATCTAGGCAATGAGGAGAAAACCACGAAAAAAAGAAATAGATATCAGGAGATGTATTCATGATCATTATGAATAGAGGTGCACATCAATTCGTTCCTGTGACTGAGCTATGAGTGAAATCCAATTTGCCCAGGTTTCATTGTGTAAACCAGGTGAAAAGAAAATAAATTTGTTCTACAATAAATCATTTTTCCATACTAGAGGAGAAATCAAATTCGGAGTCAAAAATCAAGATTCAAAAAGCCTATACAGAACTAATGAAAACTGGGTGGACACAATCAAAATAAAGCATTGACTTATTTTGTTGCCACAGTTGTAAAGATATCTTTTAGAGCTCATCCTCTTCTACAGATCACAAAAAAAAAGGTGCCAGCCTTTGCATAATACCAGTAGCCTGGGTTTTTTTAAGTGTTTGCTGTGCCTTACAAATGCAATGAATTAGGTTTATAGAGGTTAATTAGCTTTCTTGTGTAATTCTACTCAAATGCAAAAGTATTGGTTTTCAAACTAACAGGAAGATATTCCTCCAATTATTATTTTAAATGCAAGTCAATGGAATACTCAAAATATCTCTGTTCTTTTTCCCTGGCACACAGACAGGCTAGAATATTGTAACCATTTACTGCAGAACTGCTCCAATGCCAGGGTTATGTCCAGACACTATCTGTGCAAGACAGAAAATCTGATTTACAGAATGGACTAATTAGCTAGGCTCTGTGCTACTTGGAAAAGCTATAAAGAGCTTTGGATGATACATTTTGTACAAGGCCAAAGAAATGTAAATTCCAAAGGCCAGGTGATATTCAATATGCATCAAAAAATAAATTAAGACCTATGGATTTATTCCTTATTTAAACTAAGTGACTCAGTAGAAACATAGTTCTTGCAGCCCAATAGAGAATTGTCTCAGGGTAGCATAAAAAGAATCAGAATAATAGTAGAAATACACTTTTTGAAGGAAAGCCACAGCATAATAATTTCACCAAGACCAGATTTCAAGTGAGCAGCATCACCTGACAGCATTAACCACTCAAGAAATGTTGAATTATCACCACAGTTATCTCTATTTTGAAGAATGATATTTTCTGTCTTAATAGAACAACATGGGAACTCCAACTTTTTGTTGCTGCTGTTACTTGCATGGAGTCTTTATTTTTATTTATTTTTTTAAAATGTTGTAAATTTTACTCTCCTATGGCTGGGTATATTTTCCAGAGATGTCAAAGATATGCACAAAATTAACAGAGCAAAAATTGCTTGATGCAGTGCACAAATTGCATGATTGATTTTTTTTTTTGCAGCTCTGAATAGCCAAGCCAAGCATTTTCGAAAAAATAAATTCTTTAAAATGTTAATTTTGTTTACTAGAAGAGAGATGTTCCTTTGAAAGAGATGATGTCACTTAAATAGGTATCTTAATCTCTCATACAAAATAGGGTTTCTATTTACTTGTGCAGATTATATTTTTAGTGCAGTTATACTTGCTGTATACACCTTCCCTAAGCCATATTCTGCCCAAGCCATACATGTATTACCACAGATGATGGACAGGGAACAGAACATGGCTTTACCAAAGAAAGACCTTGCAGAAATGAAGGTTAAGAGATTAGAAATAGGAATAGCAAACTAAATAAAATATACTTGGCAGATGCAAGATGTTTCTTAGAAATCAGCTTCAAGGTGAACAGCGGCAAGAAGCATTTTTCTATTAATACATTTTCTTGAAGAGAAAGTTGAAAAGTGGAAGGAACAGTCCAGTTTCTTTGCTGGTTTAGTACCACAAAACTAAGTATAATGCACTTATTTATGGAAACAGAGAACATTTATCTGAAGCTGTGGTTGCTGTGTTAGTTGCCCTTTGTAAGGAAACATTCAGATGGAAAAGCAGCTGCCCATGCTATTTCTGAGTGTTGCCTACATTTTTATTTCCAACCCCACATACCCTAAAGGTAGTATCAAACAACTTACGGTAAACAACACAGAGTTTTTAACATATATCTGAAGAGTTTTTACATTAAACCTTATAAGCTGCAAGTAGGCATAACCAGTTACTTGGCACAACATTAAAATAATCTGGAAATATCCTATGGAAAATTAAAAGTAATACAATGATTTAGATAATACATTACTGTTCAAACAAAAATATCAGGAATCTGTTTGTTAAATATGATCTCCTAATTTATCAGGAAGTTTCTCAGAAATTCATGTCATACAAATTTTCTTGTCGCTTTTGGTCTCTGATGTGAAGTCACCCCTTTGATTTGCACAGTGCTGCAATTTTTCTGTTACATTCTTAAACTGTCATAATAAGATCTAAACCAATGAACACAACTGTTTTCAACAAGTCAGTGAAAAACACGTGTACTTGCAAGTTGAGCTTGTGTTCCAGCTTTTACAGTGTTTTGTGTCATCAGAACTTAAAGAAAAATTAATACACAATTTATTTTTATATGCTTAATTTATAGTGTCATTGATTTGGATATGGCATTAAATTTCTGTAGATTCTTTCCTTTCATATCCTGGTACATGTGAATAGATGCAATCAAAACATAAAAGTTGCTAAATTTTCATTAAGAAAAATCAATAAAGAGGTGATTGGGGGCTTACCTATGAGTTCTGCTCTACGTTCCTTCTCTCCGTGCCACAATCTGTAACGAATAAACCTAAAAATCAAGTAACAAATGCTAATTTTAGTACATTATGTTGTATGAACTCATGACTTACAGAAATACAACAAGCAGCTGTGTTCCACACTACTTGCAGCATATAAAAGCTGTAGTCACATCATTATTTTTATTTACTGGGAAAATAAGTTTTGCTGTTTACATTTATGAAAAGAAATTCCACATGCTGCAATCAATGATTTACACAGTATCACTGCTGAAGTGGGATTTGACTTTCGTGGGAATGACCATAAACGAAAGCAGTCTGGTGCTATAAGGTTTACTTCTGAAATACACACTAAAACAAAGAAGAAAAAAAAAAAAAGAAATTAGTAAAAAATCAAAAAATCTCAAGACGCTGAAATACAGATTGCAGACAAAAAGAGATAATGCTAAAATAGAACTTATCATGACAGCAAAGGCAGCAATATCCTGCTGTTTAGTTGAGAAGGCCAACTAAATTTATTAATTTCAGCTCATAGTATTTAACACTATTTTCTTTAACACTATTCCAACGTTGAGAAGCTCAAGCTCACTAAATCCCTAAGAGGGCTTTGATGGCAACATGGTGTGGGTTTTGGTGGAAGAGAGGAATCCCATCTAATTGACAGCCCTGTCTCACGCAGGTTTGGCAATACATTCTTGTGCAAGCAAGCACACATCAGTATGGGTACACCACCTATCCAAATGTATCTGTTGGGACCTGAGATTCAGTTTTGTCTCAGCATTGAATGTTTTTTGTTTGGGGTTGTTTCTTTTATTTTTGCTATCAGACCATGACACAACATAGGCATAACAATATTGTAGGCATACTAAAAAACGTAAGCACTCTTCTGTAAGACTCTGAATGAAAGGCTAAGATACTAAGTTCATATCCACTGTAATCTTCACAGATTTCCTGATAAATATTCTCTCCTGTCTTCCATACTCTTATTTACAGTGTGCTGTAATCAAAACCGACAGTGCTTAAGTTTCTATTTGATTTTCATCACAGAAATGCATATAAAATGCAGGCTATGGGATGAGCTCCTATGCAGATTTCAGCTCCTTCCCATCTTCTCTGGACATTTAATAGCTTGGAAGAATGCTGATTGGGATTTTCATATTACTTCACTGTGATGATAGATTTGTTTTTCTAATTCTCTATTGACAGAATATTGACAAGACACTGTGGTGCACTACCATGATCATACAGTATACTATAATATAGTGTGTAATTGAATTGACTGTACTTCGAACCAATAGCAATTTAGTCATGGATTTGAGTTTTAATTGCTTTCTTTGAGTAATTTTAATCATATTGACAATTTGAGCTGTCTTACTCTACTCATGCTGTTTTAAAATATAATTTTATTCTTTATTGACAAAAATATCCTATAACCAATTTAGCTAGTCACTAGGTATATTTAAACCTGTTTCAAATTTAACAATCTAAAAATATGCAAAATCTTGATCAGTAACTAAACAACAAACACAGCAGACAAAAATCTCAGTGACATTATGTGTATTTTTTGGATTTTTTAAAGCCATAAGCGATTTTCATTGTCATACAGCATCAGAGATTTCCACGATGGCTAAACAGGGTAAGTACTGCTCTACTTGATTAACGCTCATGCTAAGGCCTTTCAGGACAGCCCACCTATTGGAGTTCCTCAACTCACCATGCAAACAACAACACAGAAGGCTGGACATAAACACTGCAAGCTCTCACTCTTCCTTGGTCAACTGTTATTGCCATGGATCAAGACAGGATATTAGAACTTGATTTTTCCCCAGCACAGTTGTTCTTGCATTGCTGTGCTCAGAAAAATTATCTTTTAGCGATTAACAAATACAAGCAATGATTACAGAAGAATCCGAAGACAACACAGATAAATTCTGGGGACATCCTGAAATTATCACAGAAATCATTGGGGATCCTCTCCTTAGGATGAGGCAGCTAGTTTTTGTCTCTTTTTCTCAGAAGACTTCCTAATGAAAGTGTATTCTTTGTGAATACTCTCACTCTCTGGAAGACATGGGTCAAGATTTTTATTGCTGATGCTTGAGGTATTCTAAAGGTGGCTCTGAGGCCACAGTTACATCTACTGGTAATCCATACTTTACTGGGGACTTGACTTTTGTAGCCTGCAGAGAATGGGAATCTTGGTGGGAAGTGAATGGATAAAACCTATGGGGAGATCCACAGAAGAAAACATACTAGTCAGAAAGGTTATAATGCCCTTACTTGTGGATTAGAAAGGAGAAAAAAGTCACCTGAAGTATCTGATTACCTCTAACAAAGTAGCTCATCTGAAAAGCAGAACCTGTTTGCAAACCTCTTCAAAACCTGGCTTTCAGGTCCAGGTTTTGTTAGGGATGTAGCACTATATCTGAGGAATCAATAATTCACCATCCCAAACAAAGAATCCATACACTCCTTGAAGCTTAACAAACAAAACTGTGGCTAACCCCATGAATTCATCCTCAAAATGTAAAGAATCAAGGGAAAATAAGAAAGCACAGAACTGCCTTGTGCACTCAGGAGGAGTGGGCGAGAGGTAGAAGAGGAAGAAGGGATGGACGGGGTGAGTCAGCGGCTGGAGAGGTGCTCTCAAACTGAGAAGAAACAGCTGGGGGGTTGGGGTTTTGTTTTTATTTTAAAGGATCAAAGCACCACAGTAAGGCTGGAAGGACTTGTAAAGGATTATCCAGCTCGAGTAAGCAGCATCACCAACATCCAAAGCATTGTGCCAAGTGCCTAACTTGTTCATAAAGACCTTGGCTGACAAAAGCAGACAACACACCAGTGAACAAAGCAGGGCTATTCTCTCCCTCTGTTCTTGGCTCTAGACCATTTTGACAGGACTTTGGGTTATCCCACCATTCTTTTTTATGTCTCACCTCCCACTTGCATGCTTTTTGCTTTGAGCCATTCAGATTATGCCAGTCTGCAACACAGGGGAATCTGGTTCCCATAGTTTGATTCTTTCAGTTCTCATGTCAACTAGAGATTCCAAAGATCACCTTCAGTAAGTCTTGCTGGTGTTGGAACATGACCTGTAGCAAAGTATCTCCACTTGTTTCTATTTCCCATGAAGTTTGCTAAGTTTCTGCATTTAAATAGGTTCTTCAAACATATTCCTAGAGGGCACAAAGAGATATAGATATATCTGGTAGGAATCTCAGCACTTTATTCCATGGATGCTGTAAGCTTCAGATTTTTTCACAGTTGCTATAAGAAGAAAAAATAACCCACTCCTTTACACCTTACTTTTACAAAATGAGCCCTTGAGAAAATGGTTAACATACCGTTAACCAAATCTGTTTCTGAAGTTCTGCTTTATTTTCTGGGATATTGTTCAAGAGAATTCATTCTTTGCTTTCTTTGGGTGGTGACAGCCCACAGAATGAGTGTCTGGAATTCCCAGCTCCTATTATTCAGCTCCTGAATATAATGAGATCAGAAAACAAGACTGAAGTGATAAGACAAATGTGTGGTTGTAGTTCAATAAATAGAGAAAAGAATTTTTTCTTTATGTGTGAGAGAAAGCAATCAAGGGGGCAAGCCAGCAGGCAGAAGTAGCCAATACTGGGGCAAATAATGTGGGCTCAGGAACCAGTAAATTTTAGCTAAAATATATTTTCTTAGAGAAATTCAGAGTAGGCTGATGGGAGTCATTCTTCTAGACTCAAATAGTCATAAAACAGCCTAACTGCTACTTTAATAAGTGTTTTATAAAGACATAAACGTTTATAGAAATAATATAAATGTATTTTTATATATTTATGAATAAAAGGCTACCAGATTCCTATCCTCTATACTTCATAAACATAGAGAAAAATCTCTGCTTAAAGAACTAATTTACAAGGCTTGATTACATTTACAGAGCACATGGGATATTGTAAAATATTCAGGTTGTTTTTTATTTAAAGGCATCTCTGGCTAGTGGCTGGGGTTATTAACTGAACAACTGTGATCATTACAATTTATGCAGAATAAAGTATGGCTCTACAGCTTCATTTATGCTCTTAAAAATAATGGGAGTGTTATAATCTAAATCTCTTGATTTTTACAGTTTCTTCTTTAAAAGTATTTCTGTTGAAGGGAAAATAACATTTTTATTTGAAATAAAACTATGCTTTGATTTCTGAGACAACATTGCAATCTCTACAAGGAGACAATGAATACCTCTTATCTAATTAGGTTCTACCTGTCTGAAGATGACAGTTGTTTAAACTACAGTATATAAACACCAGCTACATTGGAACAGCTACTGAAAATTCCAGTTGCAACACAACTGACTACAATGCCAGAACTTGATCTATAAGTAGATGTCCATCATTGTTCAGACTATCTGTCACGACTTATCATTCACTGCATTAGATTCACACTGACCAATAGGTCTTGAGAATGAAAAAAATTAAGACACAAGGTAAAAACATACAAGATAATTATATTTGTCCACTTTTTCTCAACTCTTTCTGACTCTTTTACCACCATCAGCATAACATTAATGCACACATTTTAATCCCCTCCACATGTGTAGTTGCTGCACATTCACAGGTACACAACAGCATTACTATAACCACTGCATGGAATAAGCAAACAGGTAGTAAACCTACTGAAGTTGAAAGCATGGGCAAAAAATTCCCACCAAAACAGCAGTTTTCCAAATGCATTCCTTTTTCCTCCTTAAAATGCATCAAAACACAACTTTTTCTCCTCTCCTTTGACAAGCTGGCACTTTCCCCATCAGCACACACTTCTTGCCATGAAGCATCTTGTCATTCCTTCAGCCATGTGACAAAGTCTTTGCTGCATTATCTAATCCAGATAAACAAACACCTGCCATGAGTTTAGCCACCATCTGATAACAAACTTGCAGTGATAAGGCTACAATCAATTCTCATCAAATCTTCCTCTAAGGTGAATTCTAGGTGCTATGACATATCATCACAGAGTGCAATCATGCAGACTTTAAAAACCTGGTTTAAAGTGCTGGTCACCAAGCATTATGTTCTGATGTTATTAAACACTCCAATTTTGATTACTTTTTTTCAAAACCATTTTCTATCTGCCACAAAAATATTCTCTACAAGAATTTTATGAGTTGCATTTTATAAGGAAAAACTTCTACAGAGAAAAGAATAAATCCCCCTTTGTTTTTGTTTTTTTTTCGGAGAGACCCTAATCCCACAATACCTGGGGCTTTGCAGCTCTCTAGGCTTTCACAGAGGGTCTTTTAGGAGTTGCCTCATGACTAAGCAAAGTCAAGCAGACCAGGAGCACTGAGTTTCATTCAGCATCCTGAGCACCATATGATTCATGGAGTAGCCCTCATGCATAGCTGGCAACTTGTCCCAGCATCACCCTACTGTGCCCTTACAGTTCCCTCCTTGTGCCTCACACAATTCCCTCACATATGTGGAGGGATGTCAGTGACTTCAGGGATACTGCAGGGTCCCTTTCCTGAAAAGCTGCCACAATACACACATCAGAAATAAGTAAAGAAATGAACCTGTGACACTGCCTCAGACATTCCCGGTGAGAAGCTTCTCTTACTAACCACTTAATACGTACAAAGCTAAGCAGACATCTTCAAGGAGAAATGCAAGCTCAGAATATGATTTAATTACACTCAGATGATTTAGAACTTAGTACAGAGTTAGAGAAGATAAGACAATTGTTCATCCCAGCAGCTAGGGTGCAACACTTGTTTCATTAGAGCATATCTCCAATACCTACAACAAATGCTCCTACTATCACAGAGGTCCAGCAACACAAAAAAATTTGCATATGATTTAAACTTAAATTTAGATTATATGTATTGAAACACTCAACTGCATACAATTTTCTCCTTCATTAAAGGGTAACAAAACTTTTACTATGCAATTTAGAAACAATCTGTATTTCGGTAGCAGAGGTTTGATTAAGAAATACTGCTGAAACTAAAGCACATTGTTCCAGCCTCTGGGTTCATATATAATTAAATGCAATGTACAGGCATAATTTTCTCTTTCTGAAGGAAAGCTTCCTTAGATGGCGTTACTACAACTCCTAATTGTAGGACACACCTTTATTCCTTTTAGGTAGAGCAACAATTTTAAGTATAAATTTGAATTTTTTGACCCTATGGTAGGGTCAGAGTAGCTTCAGATAGGAACACAGCATTTGTTGCAGTAAGAGTCACACTTATCTCTATGTGCAAGTACAACTATTTTACCTCCACAATGCTTTAAAAACAAAGCTTTTATTAACAAAACACCGTTAACATTTACTCATAAGTCTAGTAGTAAAGTAAGAACTCACTTTTGAGTGAGTTAATGGCCCCTAAAAAAGAAAAATAATAACTTATACAATCATACCTGTGGAACTAAATAACTTCAGAATAAAATCCAGGCTCCTCTCATGAATTATGCCAGTTATTAATAATATAAAGCAGAAAGAAACCCTCACACATGAATCTCCTCTACTACCCTACACAACCAAACAAAAACCTATTTGAAAAGCTCTCACCTGCACTACCTAATCACAACTGATGAAGGAGTTTTAATTCTTAAAAGGAAACACATGTTTTACCACCTGACCTGAGGGAAACGACTAAACAAAAGGAGAATAGACATGACTGACAATTTAAGATTATATTAGAAAGGCTGTTTAAAAGACAGTGTGGAAGATTAAATATGCATATTATCCAGGACTTTAAACATTTAAAAGTCAGGAGAAAAAGAAAAAAGGGGGGAGGGGGAGATACCTAGAGTAGAAAGACAGTTAAGACTAATTAGACCCATTAATCACAGGTAGCCTGCTCCTGTGGAGGTCAGCATCAGCTGTGCATCAATTCCTACAGCAATCCATGGGACCAGTTACCTTTACAGTTTTGCAGTTCAGGACCTTACTGTGAAAATTTCCCTTACAATGTGAATTAAATAATGACTCTTAATCATTCACTTCATTGTTCCTTATATACTATACTGATGAATAAAGAGGAATCTGATAGTTTATTTAACTTGTTGAGAAGATAATGACATCCAGTGAAACCTAGATGGCTTTCACATTCTGACTACAGCCCTTGTATATTGAAAGCACCTTCAGCCATGCTAAATAAGCATGTATTGTTTTACAGTCTCACAGTTTAATACTGGAATTTCTAAAACAAAGTGGAATAATTTAAACTGGGATATGTCGGGGGGGTGCAAAAAAGTAATTTCCCATTCATAATTACTCATAAAATCTCTGGTTTATGATCAATTTTACTTGTGTTCTCTAATACAGGCATCAGTTTTGTTAATAGATCTGAAATCAAGACTCAACAACTTAGATTCTCTTCAGTCACTGAAAAAAATCATTCTGAAAAAGACTTGGTAAGACATTCTGCTGTGGTTGACTCAACAGAAAATAAAAGACCTGGACCAGAACACTCCCCTTGTCTCCTACAGCAGGAAACAATAACAAGGCCAAAGCTGTGAACTCTACTCTCTGTTCAATGAATTTATCTTTTTTCCATTTGCATTAATGGAAATTATTCAGTCACACTGAGAAGAACTGCACTCCCAAACAGGTAACCAGGAAGACAATACCATTATTTAAACTGTAGCATCCAGAACATTCTACATCCAAAAAGACAAGGCCCATATTAAGTTCTAAAAACCAGAAAATCCCTGCATATGTGATTATCAGTTAAAACCAAATTACTTAATTGATAAGAATCTGGCTTTCTGACTTTGCTGCTCCCCAGGCCTCATATACTGAATGTTTCAGCTGTCTTTAGGAGAGGACAGAGTCAGCGGGTCTCCAGCCTCATCTAATATACATTCTGGCAGGCGAAAATCAATACACTACGGTTTGTCTGCCAGCTTCTTTATCCTCATTCCCATTTGCTGCTGACTCTGGCCTCTCCCTGAAGTCTACTGCACCTGTTACTGTCTGAAAAATTTGTACTCCTCCAGTTTACAAATTACTTAAACCACTCCAGTACAATGAAAAGGAGAAGTTCTCCTTTCTGGCCGCACTAGAACCAAGACCTCATAGGCAAGGAGTATCTTGGCAAAAGTATTTGGAGTAGTTTTACAGCTACATCTGCTCCATCTGTTCTTACTATGTTGGCAACACCCTCAGCCAAAAAGACGGCAGTTCAGTGTCCGACTTGCCAGAGTAAGTATATGATTAGTGTGACCAAGCTCATAGTAAGTAAATTCTGGAAGTTTCACACTGAAATTTTTACATTTCTCATATATACCCTCCTCCCCAAAAAAATAAATATATACATGTGTATGCATCTGTATAGCTAGACAAAATTTTATACATTTTTCACACCCAGAGATTTATAAGGAGCCTAGAAATGACATCACACTAAACTCACTGATGCTATGATGCAGGACATCTCTAGAGATCATAAAATCTTGTTTTTTTTAAAAAAAAAGAATTAAAATTCCAGCAACACAAATGCTAAGGAGTTTTAACTGGTTGGATCATGTTTTTACTAACAATAATGGAATGGTATTTTATAGGCACCAGGCAATACAAAGGGTGCCCTACATTGTCTCATACGATGCTACGGAATCGTGTCCTGGATCTTTTCCATGCATACTGGAAATCATGCATTGCATTTAAGGGATTTATCCACTTAATCTCCTTGCATAGGCTAAAGGCAAGAACTAAATGAGTGACTAGTGACTCTTGTTCTCTTAGGATTTGGGGATCTGTAACTCTGTCTAACCCGGAGACTGATTCATTAGGTGAACCTTCTCACTGTGCACCAAAACACAGGTCAGATATAAACCTGGTCTAAAATCATCCTTTTTTACACCACTGTTTTTCAAGATGTTCCCTATGATCTCTACTATTTATGATCTTATCAGCACTGCCCGTTCATCTGAGTAAATTCTACTCATTTCCACTGGCAATGTCGATCTAGTCTGAAATAACCCTAATTATCTCATTGCATGCGACCCCCAGCTCTAAAGGAACTGGGCATATGGAAACAAGGATTGTGTATGGCATTCAAACCTACAACTATTTTTACCTCTGGAGAGGCTTCAAAACAGAAATATTGCAAACTGATGGCATTTTAGTATGTTCATGGCAGTGCTCAATTCTAACAAGATTTAGCAAATGCTCTTTCAGTTAGGAAACTCAGATGAGAAACTCTGTAACACTCTTTCAGATAGTTGAATAATTCCATAATTCCTCTGTGTAAGTCAAGTAACAAACAAAAAGGCTTCAGCAGTGAAATGTTAAAGCTTATAATCATGCCATATGTAAATAACAGTATTCTAGTAGACATCTAGTGTTTCTGTAACTAGATTTCCTAGGCCTACACTGACAATAAATCATATTTTTTATTTTGGAGTGGTGTTGTAGTTTCTCTTTTTCCAAAACTCAATTAGGCTTATGCATCATACACCAGTCAAAACTGTTTTACCTAGCCTGGAGTTAGTCTGATTTGTTCCATATCTGGGGTGAGTATTTTTCTCTTAATTCTTCTCCTGAGAATCTTTAAGCAAGAAAGACATCATTTCCATTACGATTGCCTCACTATACTACTAACATCAAATATTGTTGGTTCTTGCTACATGTTCTGTAAACATGAAAAATAATAACAATAAAACGCCATTATCACTGAAAAAATCTGGGTTTTTTTCCCAGCTAAAGTAGCAGTACCGACACTTGGTTTATTTATAAACAAGATCAAATCACTTGTATCAAAACAGAGACAAATTAAATCACGATCTGAAAAAAAAGAAGAGCGTGCTCAGTTATTAATAAAACCCCCAAACATCAAGTATTTCTGTCAGGTACACCTTTATGAATTATAACTCCTTCAGGGTCAGTTTACATTTCAGAAGACACACCTGACAAGCAAGAGCAGTGTGCTTCGGATTAGCGATGCATCAGCTCGGGCTTGTTTCGGTCTGGAGTTTTTAAGCAGAAATCTTCCATCCCTGTGTTGCTGAGGTAAGAGAGTGTGTTTGTCCACCTTGCTCCCTACTTTATGCATCTGCTACGGTTTCAGTTTTACTGCTTAGCATTTTTATGATCTAGAAGGTAGAAAACAAAACTCCAAAGAGGTCGTTTGCTGGGAGGGGAGAGGGAAGCTGGGAGCAAAGAAGTTATTTTAGTTCTTCAGAAGCGCTTTTAGGAAACATTTGGATTCTCTTTCACCACGAGGTTTCTCTGGGAGGCATCCCCGAGAAGGGAGTCATGACAACTATCCCGTGAACTCCACACATTCCAGCCCCCGGAATGAATAAAATACAAACGATCTCAACCGCTCAGACAGACAGATCACCTGGGGTTGTTTCCCTCCGCAGTGTTACTTGGCAGGCAGCTGGGCAGTTCTCTTCCCCGCAGCTCGCTACATCTGCAGGTCTCCTGCCCTTTCTGTCTCCCGGCTGCCAGGTCAGCTCTCCCTCGCTATCCCCTGACAGGCTCATTCTCCCTCTCCTCGCCCGGTGCCAAGCTCGCTCTGCCTGTCGCAGAGCTGGCACATCAGTTCTGCCTTTCACTTACAAGCCCTGTGCCCCACTTACAGGGTCTCCTTTCCTCTCATCCGTGGTCTTTGTTCTCCTTTCTGGCTGCATGGTTTCAGTCCCCAGTGTTTTAGTGAGCGGGCTGGCAGGCTGGAAAGCGATTATGCTAATGCCCGAGGCAGGGACACACTTTCCCTCACTCTCTGGATAAGTCTCTCCATGCCACAGCTTGCTGCTGGGTGATGCACCCCAAGTTACCAAATAAGGGGGCAGCAAGGAAGCGAACTGACCTTCCTCCAGGCCTAAATATGACTATTTGGGATGTCCCAGGCATCTTTATGGATTCCTAGGAGTCCATTTAGCGCTGTCACTTTTACCATTTATATTGACTCTGCCACCCGCTGCTGGATTAGTTTGGATCTTAAAGGTTTCACATCAGTAGCAGCCCAGACTGTGTTTCTAAGAGCTCTGCACAGCCTACAAATCCATCACCTGGATGAAGAGGAACGTAGATTTATGAGGGGTCGAGTAATGGTTTCTGATCAGAAACTTGCAGTGGAAAATGCAGATGCGGTGATTAAAAGTTTACTAAACCATTCCTGTAAGAAAGCAGGCAAAATGATTCTGGAAAGGTTAAAACACTTCATCTTGACAGAAAAAGAAGGGCTTTGGCTTTTTAAAATTCATAACATTTCATAATTTTTATTATTTGCAAACACAATATTGTGCTCCCAGCTCACACTTCTAAATCTGTAGAATGCAAAAGAGATTTCAAATGGTTTGATGCTTATATATTTATTTTATTTTAAACAGGAACTGACAGCAATTGCTGTTTTTTTAAAAAAAAATGCACTGAATTTATTTCAACAGCTATCCAAACCCTTCAACTTTTTTTATAGACCAATGAAAATCTTCCACTAGAAAAAGACAGGCCAAATACTTTCTAGTGCACTTTAAACTCCAGTCACATAGCTCTGTTGGACTACTGTTAAAGAACAGGGCTAAGAGATTTCACGGATACCCAAC
The DNA here is from genome assembly GCA_013399135.1 of Heliornis fulica. NCBI lineage: Eukaryota > Metazoa > Chordata > Aves > Gruiformes > Heliornithidae > Heliornis > Heliornis fulica. Next base: position 197,937 of record VXBZ01000688.1, on the reverse strand, counting down.
ATGTATTCACAGTTTGTTTTCCTTGGATACCATATAGCTAATGCCTGACAAGTTACACTACCGTAGCATTTTAATTTGGGGTGTTTTTTTGCCATGTTATTAAGAGCACCCTGGATCACTGAAAGAAAATGCATGTGTGGAATAACCACGGGCCAAACATCTTCACAGACTGAGTTTTGGTAATACTTGCTGTGGCCTGACATCATTAATTCTTCTGATGTTCAATGTAATGATGCAACAATGAAGAACAAATGCGTTATTAATGAGGTGCTAATGCTGTATATACTTCACAGAAATTTCATTATAATTGGCCAATCAATGTACCATTGTTTTAATTTGTTTTTAAGAGAAAATGCAACATAAGTTAACAACTGTAGTTTTAAGTAAAGCTGAGACCAGCTATTTTTCAGTGACCTTCTAGGCTTTTTTGTAAAGCCTTGCCAACTTATTCAATTACAAAGGGAGAAGGCAGAGTGGTTTCAAAACAATTATAAAAGCTGCCAATAAATTTCACTCAACTCTTCTTACTTAAGAACAAGGTCAGCAATGAGAGAAAAGAGCGACTTTGAAGCTCAGTATGGCAGTTTTTAATTTAAGGGGTGTAGCTCTAAACCATAAAAAACATTCTTTGGATTAATGTGGCGCCTTAAGACCTCCCCAAAAGGCCTGGGTTTTTTGAAAAAAAAAAAAAAAAAAAGCTTTTTTTTTAACTGAAATGCAGGTCTTCTAAAGTAGACATCCTAATTAAATGGCATTTCACTTTACTTATTTTTGTGTTATTGTTATTATTACAAATGTGGGATTGTCCTCTTCATTCTAACTAACCACTACTCACACTGGGAAACCAGAGAAGTGGAATGTAAAGGATCAGAGGCTGAGTATTAAAAAAAAAAATCACAGCAATTCCTCTCCTTAGAGGATCTAAACTTAAAAGAATGTTTTAAAAAAAGCCTTTGGCTTAGCAAAGTAATTTCATATGGGGTGGGGGGAGCCTTGCAAGTTAAGGATGCGACTTCCCATAGACCAGCTTTGACATAAAAGTTACTATTTCTGCAGTCATTCATACTGCAAAAACCCACAATACCTACTGTGGCATTGTCCAGATATGAACAGTCATTCTGTCATTTCAGTGGACTTATACTGGGTTGGGCAAATTTTTCAGTGATGTGAGTCAATGAGTCCAAACACATACTTTAAGTCAACCCTGTTTCCATGAAAACAGAACATCCCAAGCAAAGAACAAGAACAGTTCTCAAAAGTGGGTGTATAGAGGCTTTGTCTTCCATTTTACTGTCCTCCTAAATTAGATGCTTTCAAAATGTTACTCTCATGCTATATTCTCCAGTACTCCTTCATAGGAAATGTCAGTGTGCCAAGCTGGTCTACCTCCAGTAACACATAAGAGCTTTGCTGGGTATAGCGATGTCTTTCTGAATACAGACTGTAGTTCAATGTCTGTCAAGTGTCACGTGAAAATTAAACTTGCATAATATTCATACAAATGTTATGAGCTTTATCATATTAAGAGAGAAATTAAACTGTTCCTGAACTGTTTGGAAGTTGACTTCTGTTATTCTTCCAAGAGAAAGGATTCACTGTTTATTAAAATTTATATAATTATAATTATACAATTCATATAATATTTTAATTATATAATATTTATATAATTATTCGGTATCTAACATGGCAAAAAATTCTCTAGTGATGGTTTATTACTCTGATATTCATTTGCAGAAAAAAAAATGTATACATATAACCATAAATTATGCAGTGCCTTTTAAATGACTACACTTGGAAATCGTGCAAGTAAAAAATAATTGTGTTTGAGTACATGAAAGCATTCATTTCAGTCTTCAGGCAACACACTTCTCTCTGTGTTTGTCACAATTCACTTTACATCCACCAGTAACAGAGTATCAAGTCAGCATCTTGAGTCAGCTGGCACTACGTCCTAAATAACTAACAGGAGAAACCCCAATCTGACTTACACCACTACTGCAGGGCATCACTTGGCAGGAAGATTTGGTTTCTAGTGAGTAGATAAGCATGCAGGTGGACTGAGGCTGATGCTGATATGGTACTAAAAAAATGGGTACTAAAACTGTCCATCATCCTACTCACAATCTGAGCTGCAGAGAGGGATTTGTTCTAGTTTATGAAATTAAAATTCTAACGTTCTTGGAAAAAATACATCTGCTTTCTTTGTTAGAGTAATATTCTAGTCCTACCTACATAAAAAAAAACAAAAACAAAAAACCCCCAAAACAAAAAAAAAAACCAAAACAAACCAAAAAACCAAAAAGAAAACCCAAGAAATAGTCAGAGGCAGGAGAGGATCATTGTCTGTTCTCAAAAAATACCACATTGTACAGGTTATCATATCTCATCATGCACATTCCCAATGTACAAAATTCATTCTACACCACTCTAAGCACTCTTTCTCAGAAAGTTGCTGTTTCCATAATCCAAAGTGTCTTCACTTTTGCAAATCAAATCATAATGCTATTTTAAAGACTCTCTAGTCTTTAATTTCCTCTGTGTTTTAATGGTCACATAACTTCATAAGGGCCTGAATACTGCTCTTATCTCATAAGATGCAGAAGCAGCCACAGTGCTATTACAGTACTGCATGATTTTGTTTTTCCACTGAGCAAAAATCCATTGAAGGCAATGGTGCAGGCACCCTATAAATTCTACACAGACTTTGCATCATGAAAATAATACACAGTTAACTTTCCCAAGCAGTTCACAGAGCAGTGCTCTAATCACATAAAGCACGAGTGGCCATTTCTTTCTAGCACTGCAGAGGGTTCAGACATACTCTCGAATGTAAAGCAATTCTATCGTATCATATTCTGACCGAGTTTTCCATTTGGTCCCAGCCATTTTTGGTTTGCTGGAGGTTTTTCTGGAAGGTGGAACACAGAAAAAGACTTTCTGTTCCCTTCCCTTGCATAAATATTGAGAGAAGAAAAAGACAGCTGAGCAGAAAAGAGATAAAACAGAGCTCACCACTCTGCTCGTGTCTGACTGTGTTGACGGTGCTGTACCCCAGCTCTGAGAAGCTGTCCCATTAGTTCAAAGACATCTGTACAAGTGAAAGCACATGCAAAGGGTCCATGAAAAATGAAAACCTAACATGTAGTTACTTCACAAAGAGTGGTCAAATGAATAGTCATAGTTAGGGTTTTCATTCCATTTCTAGAAGCATTTCTGGACTAGGACTCCAATGCAAATTTTTTCAAAAGGTCAAGTTGGACAGATTCCCTAAAATAATTTCTCCCTTTAAAATTGCTACAGGAATAAGAGATAACGATTGGTATTCTCAAGATCAAGAAAATTTAAAAAGCATTAATTTCAATATATATCTAAACTTTTAAAAAATCTCAGGGGCTTGTATAATTTTCTATCCTTATTGGGAAGCTGTATTGACTCCCTGGAGTTGCTTACCTACTCCAACTTCTTACATTAGCTATGTAATTATTAAAAAAAAAAGGATTATTTTGTTTTCTTTCATCCCTCTTTCTCTTCCTGCCTCTAGATAGCTGCAGATCTGGTTTCTTCACTCAAAGAGATGATTTTATTTTAGTTTGGAGTGTTTCAATGAGAAGAAACATTGTCAGATCTGCCTTGGAAATTACATTCTTTGATTTATCAGCTAACAGAAGCTCTAAAGTGTCCCCACAACGCTGTCAGTGTGCCCTGATCCAATGGAAACATTTCTGAGGGGTGAATGGGATGACATGGCCAAGGTGAGTGAAAAAATATACAGTGCTTGCTAGTTAGATACCTAACACATAAGACTTCTAAATGAAACTCTAGCAGCCATCACATAAATAAACAAATTGCCTATGCACACCTAGCAAATTACTCCATCATTTCACTGAGAACAGGGCCTAAGCTTTCCATTTTCCTCTGGTAGCAATAGTCATTTTTTATATTTACTTTACATTCAAAGAGACTGCTACAAAAAGGAATACAGAATGGAAACCAGGACCATTACATAGATTTTAAACACTAAATCTGACTTTAAGGCAATCAAGGTTATGGTTTTCTTCGTATGTAAAATTCCTTCTGCATTAAAAAGTTTTCTAGGTTTCAGCAACAACAAAATTACCACTAATTTATGAAAACTGTGTTAGTGCCTGCAAACCTTTGTCATAAATTATGCATGTGAGCATGGAAATGCTAATGAAAAGAGGATTTCATTTACAAATGATTAGTACAAATTCGGCAGTCACTATAGTTATGCCTGTCTAATTTATTTTCTTGTAGAACATGCTGTTTGCCAAGTTTTGGCCATTTATTTCTATACCGTTGAACATCAGCTTCTCAGAGTTTAATGTCACATTATCTTTTTATCCAAAGTAATGCTCATTTTCCTTTTAGCAGGTCTTAGTTAAATGAAGTCCTTGGGCTCAAAGTTAACTCTTTTGATTAAACATTTGTAGGAGGGCTGCAATAAAATGGAAGCCCTTTTACAGAGAAGGAATTGCTGAAATTACTGTGGTTTCCAAGACTTCTATTAACGTATTGAAGGGTATACATATAATCATGTTCACCAGAGCTCATCACAGCTTTTTTTTCACCCAGCACACAATATTTTAAATTTCCTTTTTCCCTCACTACATAAGGTTTTTGCTAGGGATTAGTCTTCCCTGGGAAAATCTTAGTAAGTCAGCATTTCAAAAGCATCCTACAAGCCTCTAAAAAAGATGAGAAGAATCCATAGTGCTAGACTGTATCATGACTTTTTTTTTTTCCCAAAGATCCATGCTGGCTGGAAAATCAATAATGCCTTATATGAAATAGATCCAAATAGAAATGAAAACATGGGGTTCTAGGGAGTTATAAAAGCATATTGCAGAAAGCACTTCAAGGTTTCTTATTAAATAGAGAATGTGGATCTTCTACTTATTTGTTAGTGCCAGGGATTCTTTGTGGATTTAGTTGGAAGCAGTTGAGGTAGAAACAAAATTTTCTTCTACACATGATTTTGCTACTTACTGTTAAATCCTTTAAAATATTCCAGGCTGGGAAGTTTCAGCACTGTGATTCACTATTTAGATGCAAAAAGAGGCTTTTGTCCCTCTCTCCCTATGTTTTTTTACAAGTTCAGTAGAAGGCTTACATCAGAAGTTTGGTCTGGTTGATAAAGATACTTGCTAGTCTGGAAAGACTATGGAATTAGATCACTGGTTCTATATTCTGGCCTGGAAAATGAGCCACACAACACTCCAAAAGCCTACAAAATCAGACTGAGAACAGACTATTAAAAAACTAGTAAAGCTCTAAGTTGTGGAAAAGAGACTTCCTTTAAGCTCGAATCAGACAATGATTCTAATTGCACAATCTACCCAAATCAAATCATACATAATGTGCAATGCACATTTGCCTTTGACAGCTTTATTTGTTCATTAAACATTTATGTTAGATGGCTTTTAGCATCCCAGTCCATGATATTCATCTAAACTTGGCTAGAAAATTAACAACTTAAGTAGTCCCATATTTTATCATATTAACCTCACTTTGGATTTTTACTGAGCAGACGTGATAAAAACTGACCTAAATTGTGATTTTAAAATTGAATTTTAAGAGTGCTTATGCTAACATTAATTGTTTGGGTTTTTTCATATTATTATGTGGTATGGCTCCTTTCTCTGATAACTTGGTAATAGCACATTGATTGTAATCACTTAGCCTAAAATGGGATTTCTTTTATAAGCAAATAAAGTACATGACTGTTGGGTAGGGTTTAGCTATCAAATTAACATTGTAACTTGCTTGGAAACTATTTCCTACCAAAGAGTATATGGAAAGACTTCCAGGAAACTCACACTATATATAGTACTTTAAATAGCATTTAAAAACAATTATTCATACATTTGTAATTTCTTGTTCTATTAGCTAAACACATCTACTGCAAATCCAGCTAAGTGAAGGAGCAGAGATGAATGGAGGGAGTGGAATACTTCCTATTATTTGTTAGTCAGAATAATCAGAGGCCAACCTAAATAGGCTGTAAGATTTAAAATAAGAAGACCTCTAGGTATTTTTTTAAATTATTTGCTATAAAAAATAGTATCACAGAGTTATTCAAACAGGCATTTTGATGATGCACAAGAGAAATAATAAAAGGAACTGTATGTTGTTCAAAAAGGATAAGGAACTGAAGAATCTCAGATATCTTCTAGCAGCCTAATCCCAAGGGCATCTCTTTGTTGAGAAACCCCTCTGGTTTTCAATAGCATTGTGAAGACTTGCCAAAGTGTTTAAGTTGGAATGCTATTCGATTATCACTTTAAATACATTTAAGTTTACTTTAATGCTATGTTTACCTACAAAAAGTGGACATCTGAAGACAGGCATCAGACACGGCAGTTTTAAAGGCACAAGACATGTTTGCCAAGGCAATTTTTAAAGTGCCCTTGAATTTTATTATTTTTTTAAATTTTTCAGTAGTGTATATAAATTTAGCTGTTTTTGAATTTGCCTTTATAGGTACCAATCACCAACACTGTACTGCAGTGTTGTAAATACCTGGTTTTAAGAGAGATGGACCCCAAGCTGCTAACAAGGGAAGATAAGAGCAGGAGGATGCAGCAAGAAGACTGTCATAGGCAACAAAGCCTGAACACCCTGCTGCTTGGCCACATACAAAACATCATTATGTTCACACACTGGCACAGAAACTTCTCAGAGTAATATTAAAGAAAGAAAACCAGGTATGCAATAGTGAACAAATTGTCAGAAGGACAGATAAAGAAATCTGAAAGCTTGAAAGCATGAATAATTTCTTCCCTAGGAGAGCATGACACTAGTCATCTGTCAGTCTTTCCCACCAGTCCTCTTTCCTCTGGAAATCTACATTTTAATTTCAGCCATATATACTCATACAGTGGGGTTTTGGGTTTTTTTTGTTGCTTGCTAACAAAACCAAACCAATCCAGACTTTTCCATATGAAGGAATGTAGTGACTGATTTACCTTCTAGAACAATTAATCTTCCTTGCTTCCTTGCAAATAGTCCACTGAAGTTGTGAGGCTTCCCTAATGACATACAAAAGTTGAAAATTTGGTTGTGATGTTAATGGTTTCACAAAAACTTGATAAGGTGCTGCCATTACTAGATGTTATTCCAACCTTGACAGAAACTGGCTTTGAGACAAGTCTGTCTTAAGTAACATCCTCAAAGCTTCTCATTTATATTCTTTCACCTGTACCACTGGCTCATCAGTCACACACACTTTATTTTCTTTTTCTTCTGTCAACTATTTTCAGCATTCTGATGCACAGTTGTCTGATCATGGACATATGAATATTATCTAAGGGCAAAATTTACTCATGATGTGCACACGCTGTAAAGCAGCTATGATGGTGACAGTTGCCAGGACAAGCTGGGAGAGACAGGAGCAGTACAGGAATAACTGATCTGACATGTCAGACACTGGATGTGCTGATGGCCAGACAGATCATCATCATCCCACGCTTTAGTTCTTAACTTAAATATACCTTATGGAGAGCAGAAATAGAGGTTCAGGGAAATAGAAGCACTGAAAAAAATGCATCTGCAGCCCAAACATTCCCTTGTTCACACACCTTTAGCTTTCCTAGTTACTTCGCAATCTGCCTCATCTTTAGCTATAAAGAGACTGTTAAAATCAGAGCCAGTGAACCCAGAGATTTCACTGCTAGTTATACCCCATCTATCACCAAACTTTGGATGAATTCAGTACTTCTAGCATGTTCATAAGTACACCTAAGACAGAACACAATCTCCTGAGATATTTATTAATGCTTCTCCGAAGGGAAGTATCCGGAAGAGAATGAGACATTAAAAGCATTCAGGAAATGCATCCCAGTGGATTGATTTCTGGTTTGCCTGAGTTTCCAGTGAAGATAGCGAGCATGACCCGACTGAACTGTGCAAGACTGAACAAGCTATCATACTTGCAGCTACAAGATTGACATAACTGACGTTTTCCTTCTTTTCTTCTCTCCCAGCAACCACACACCTTCGCTGGGAAGTGGCCTCCGTGACAGAATGCAGATGGATGATTAGCTGTGTGCAGTGCAAATGCCAGGTTGGCATTTCAAAAATTGTGGGGATTCCGAGAAAGCTTGTAAATCCTCACAAAAATACTGATAAGTGTGTTCTTTACCTTATTCATAGGAAAAAAAGCATTCAGAAGACAGCCCAGGCTGATGAATGAAATGGAGACATGCTAGTCAGGTATTTTGGCCCAACATTTGCTGAAGTTCTCATATATAAGATGTCCTATGTCAAATACTGCACTTCTTGGGTGGAGCTCAACCTTTTCAGCAGCAAGGCAGTCAGGACAGTATTTAAGATGGTATCTGAATTATTATCACAGACTTTTTTATTTAACACATGCAGTTAATTAATTTGACTTTCTGGTGCTGATGTGTGACTGCCTGAGAAAGCACCTTTCTCCAGTTCTGCAGGAGTTCCTGGGGTGCTGCTGCCTTCTCTCCTATCATAGAAAACTTCTCTGGTAGTACATGTCCTATGAGTTATCTGGGGCAACAGTGCAGCTGCTCCTCCTCGATTCTTCATCTATATATGTATTTCATCAATATTAACAGCTGCAAATTGCACACAGAATTTAGGGAGAGAACCTTTTAGAAAAAGCCGATATCATATTTATAATTTTGATAAGTAGGGCTGTGATAAAATCTCCACTGCTATTGCAAGAGTCTGAAGCAGCCTGTTTTGCTTATGTAATGCAATGTGGCTTTATTAGAATTATATTGAGCTTCTAAAAAAACCTACTTGGATGAAAGTTGCAATCTAATGTCTGACAAAAAATTCCATATCTATACCCATCTTCCAATAAATGCACAGGCCAAAACCATACAGCACTGTGTATACTAACCTGATTATTGTGGAACACTATTTTTTCTATTTTTTCTATATTTTCTATTGCCAGATTTTCCACTAGGAAGGTCTTTAAAAAAAAAAAAAGTCTTGGGAGAAAAGCCCAACCCGAAGATAGGTGCTGTTATAGCCCAGCAGCTCCTTTGCTAGGCCAGGGCTGAGGTTGGCTGGCAATGGGCTCACAGCAGCAAGGTTGGGTTAAGGAACACTTGAAAAGTGCTAGCTACCTTTTATTGAGAGCTTCCAAAGGGGTCCAGCAAAGTACATGTCAAATACCTTCTGTGGACAGTCCCAGCAGAATAGCTACAATTCTTAAAATGGTAAATCACAATGTTACTAAGTTTCACAGCCTTTCTGCTCTGTAAGAAAACCTTGTGAACTTGAAATTTAATCTTTTTTTTTTTTTTTTTTTTGTGTGTGTGGAAAGAAAAAACATAATGTTGAATTTTTGCTTTTTCACACTAAATAGCTGAAAGGGACTAGAAAAACAATCCCTAAACTAAATTGGGAGCAATCACCATGTTTTATTAACTCTGAGGATTATCTTCTAGAGAGCAATCAAAAAACTATTGAATATTTTGCTTTTCTCATCTGTGATCTTTTCTTCTGTCTCATTAGAAAACAACCCAGTGAATAAGTCAGTCAGCGGCCAATTCTGTATATTCAGCTCCTATTAAACATATTGTAAGAACACTCAGCATCTCAAAGGGACAGACTTGTCATCAGCCTCATCTTTACTGCAGTTTTCAGCATCAAGTTTCTTCCAAACTACTTACTAAATTTCTGTTTAGCTTCATGTGCATATAGGTTCTTTTATTGTGCTGCTACACACCACACAACAGGTGAATGATTCGTATAGTTGAATTAAGATTGCTGATTCTCTGATATACAGGTTGATAGATATTTTCTAGAACTCCAAATTAAAATCCAGGAGTGAACCACCAGGAAGAAATTTCCTCAGGAAAAGAAAAGCAGTTGAAGTTTCCCTCTGAAATGTCTCTGGCTTGTTTCTTTAATGAGACTACCACAGTTGCTATTAGTAGGAAAAATTCAGAGAGCAAGCTATTCTACCCTCCATTTTATTAGGGAGAGACTTTAGCTGTTATTCCACTAATGCTTATCACTAAGACAGCAGCACAAATCTTTCTGTTATTTTCTTTTTCCTCTCTCCCTAGTTTTCGCCCGAGTTTGATGACTGATTAGCCCCTGGGCTCTTTTATAATTTGTGGTAGTGTGAGTAAGTATAGCTCCAGGAGATGTGTAATATCATTGTCTGTACCACAGGAGTTGGGATTACACGTAATCCCATTTCCTCTGATCGCAGCAGGTGCCAGTAGAGGTACACAACATTTTAAACAGAAAAAAATGTCACTATGGAAGATGTGCTCCGATAACACCTGCGGACAGTGGGAAGGGAATGGGGAGTGCTCTGTTCCATCTCAGGGCACTGCTGTTCATAGTTTGGGGCAGCTCACTCCTGAGGGTCAAAGGGCAGTTCCTAAAACCACAAGTGTTTGACAGAAGTGTCCTCTTACCTTAAATCATTTACCATGGCTCCATCACAGTTTGCTGCCAATGACTATCCTATGCCATGACCCTAACAAATGCCAATGATTACTACATCATCTCTTTCTGAGCATATAGCTGATATTGCCAAGCAGACACCTGCAGAGGCAAAAGGCAAGGCTTCCTGGCGTTCAGAAAGCATTCTGCTGGTTATCACACTTCCATGTGTCATGGAGGAAACAGAAGTTGGGCTCAAAGACTTCCCTCAGAGCTGCCAGTGCCTCTGAGGTTAGGTACAAACACGGTTTTACCTGCTCTGGCAGTGGGGTTGGACTCGATGATCTCTCGAGGTCCCTTCCAGCCCCTACAATTGTGTGATTCTGTCAAGCTGGAAACACTAGAAAAACATGAAAAATAACATCCTAGCTGAGGTGATTTGTTCTGTGGCAGGTCTGCTCATTTCACTTCTGAAATAGCCTGTGAAGCTATTCTAAAGGGATACTATAATAAAACATGAACATACCTTATTATTACTAAAATATTAAAACTATAAAAGAGAACAATGTATTTCAGGCAGGAAAAAAAAAAAGAAAATAGAAACGTTAAGTTCTGAAGATTCTATTACTTAGGATTAGTTCAGGAGCTTGCTTAATTTGTCTTTTGTTTTCATCATGGGAACAAGTTCCGTGGGAACAAGAGAGAAATCGCTGTTCTGACATCTAATGATGATTGACTCTTTTTGTTATGAATGAGTTGCCTGTAGCTTATCTAAATAGAAAACCATGCAGAAAATATCACAAACATAACGAACATTTGAAATACACTACTGTAATTTTAGTATGTTACTTGGCTTTTAACACAGCTTTTAAAAATGTACGTAGATATCATGTATTTTACTTAAGTTTAAAGCAGATTTAGAGATGTAATTTGCAGATTGCCTAAGTCCATTAACCTGATGTCTAGTTAACATATGGAACTGTACCTTTGAGGTAGGATAAGCTGTAAAAGAGGCTAGAAGTATTAAGCCAAAAGATCTGATTAACTGCTCATTGTGAACAAATAAACCACCCAAAAGAACTGTTACCTGACCTGAACTATTAAGGAAGTTGCATATTCTGGAAATAATAAAACCAAAATGAAAGAGGTGTGACATTACAGTTTCTTCTGCAAATAAATCTTTGTTTAATATGTCCACTGCAGTAGTGCAGTGTTGGAAGGCCAGTTACTCAGTCCTAACTTTCAGGAGGAAAGGCAGCTGGGCAGAACCACAATGAGTAACGCACCTTGTAGTAAAGCACGTGCATGTTTATCTCTTGTCCCTTTACCTGTTTCACTTACAGATAACTCTGCTTAGTCTAATTATCTCTTTCTAACCATAAAGGGGGAAATGGGTGTAACTGGAGATCAACTCTAAATATTTACAGGTAGACTCACGTGTATCAGAATTATTTGTAAAAATATACTATACTATACTGTCTGTATATGCTACATATTCTTCCTAAATAATTTTGCAAAAACAATTGTGATTATAAGTTTTCATTAATAAAACACCATTGAGTCTTGAAGAACTGCTGTAGATCAGATATAAGAACAGCTGAATTGGTAAAAAAGAGAAAGATATTCTACCCACACACAAAGAATTTTAAATCTTGGTCTATGAAAATGAAATGGGATCCAGCATCCTTTGAAGAGGATATAATTTAAAGCTCAATGCTGATGCCAAAGAACTTTTACAGTAATTGCAGATTAATAGCCTACATTTGTTTCCCAAGATCTCTTACACAGAAAATCATAGCAAGGAAATGTGACAAACCACCTGTAAGATGATAGCTTACAAGATGATAGGTTCCTTCTAAATATAGTTTCCTGCCAATAGTCTAGATTTGACAAATATTTTTCTATTGATCTACACAATTTGATCATTGCTTTCAAAGTAAAATTGATCCAATAGCAAGTGTCACTTAAAAATAATGACAAGTATTAATAGATATAAAAATTAAAAATTAAAATTAAGAGGACAGAGATTAATCCATATAGCTTTTCCATTGCATTACCTTTTGTTAATCTCTGGGTTTCCTGAACAGACAGCAACTGCAATGCACGTAATGTCCCTTGATATCCAATGTCTTGAGAACAGGCATTTTCATCAGTATGTTGAAATCCAGTACACATGATTCAGTAATTCACAGAAAAAGAATGCAAATCTGAAATTTTCCTTTAAAATTAGAGAGGAAGTTCAACAGCATTTTGATCTCTAGAATGGAATTTTCCATACTAAGTGGAGCCAATAAGGGCACCTCCAAAAATTTGTATTAGTTATACTCCTTTGTAGAAATAATAACAATAGAAAACAAACTGTATAACAGTAGAAACAGTATTATTTAGGTCATCTTACAACCTCATGGCCTCTGATGTAGACATACATCAAATGAAAAGTAGTATCTACCGTTTCTACGCAGTCTTCATCAATAGATCTCAAAGCACCTTACAAAGGTGGCAGCTACTATTCTTTGCAGCTTGTGACCAGAGAAACCCAGTTGGAGCTAAGCACGACACAGCTGCTCACTACACACCAGTGAGAAAAACCCATGGAGTGAGAGAGTTTGATAGGTAAAGCAAAAGCTGTGGAACCAAGGAAAGCAAAATATAAAATTAATTAATTTCTTCCCATGGGCAGGCAGGTGCTTACCCATCTCTAGGAAAGCAGGGCTTCATCAGAAACTTATTTGGGAAGAAAAACCACCATAATTCTAAGTATTTTCCCTTCCTCCTTTCCATCACCTTATATGCTAGGCGTGATGTCACATGGAGTGGAATATCCCTTTGGTCAGTTGGGGTCAGCTGTCCTTGCTGTGTCTCCTCCCAGCTTCTCAGGCAACCCCAGCCTCCTTGCTGGCAGTGCAGTCTGAGATGCAGAAAACACCTCGAGGCTGTGTAAGCACATTCTCAACAAGAACAAAAATATCCTTGTAGTATCAACACGGTTTTCAGCACAAATCTGAATCATAGCCCTAAGCTACTACGAACAAATTTCACTCTATCCCAGTCAAAGCCTGTACAAAAGGAAAAGCAACTTATCCAACTTCTCCAGGAATTTCAGTTTGAGATGTTGTATGTAAATCACAGAAATAGCTCTTTCCTGGGGTATTTCAAATTACCGGAACCTAAAACAAAATACCAAAACAGAGGAGCCTAATTTTTCATCGGCACCAACATGACTTGGAAGGCCTAATTCCTATGGTTCTTCTCCAAATTCTATGGTTGTTTTTTTTTTTTTTTTTTCCTCCCTATTGGGTTCTGAGATTGGCTTTGACAGATGTGAATTACAGCACCATCTCAGTTCTCCAATTATCAGGATTTACAGATGTAGAGTCACAACCAGTCAAAACACACACAGAATATCACATCCAGGTGAAGACAAAAATACCTCCATCTTTGCATTCAATTAAGTAACTTATTTCAAATTAAAAAGGAGAGAAATTATGCAAACATAAATAAAGTGCATAAAGCAGACCAGGCAACAGTGGCATTATGCCCAATAACTAATCACGCACACAGCATCCAACTCTGATTAGCACTACAGAAAGGTGGATGCTGTGGAAGGGCACTGGAGGGGAGGAGGTGAGGAACAGACCAATTGGGAGCCTGTTACTTGGTCCTTCCTGTCATGGTGAAGGCATGTATCTAATGAAGACATCCTGTCTGCCACCCAGTCCATGCCCTCTCCTTAGGAAAGCACACTATGGGAACAACCTGGACTGAACTTACTATTTATTATTCATTAATAGGTAGCAAAAATTATTGCAGGTTTAAGAGAGTACAGATATATGAGATAAAATCAAAAGCCAAGCAAAAGTAGCACAATGTAATATTTTTCAGAAGTGCCAGAGTACTGTCAGAATTTTGTAATGTAAATAAGCACCCTGAAGTCGCTTTTCATTGTTATAAACTGTCATTGTTTCCCCAGAGATACTATGCAACTCCTGGACGACAGAGCTACAGGTATTGCCCAATTAAGAATAGAAGGAAATCTCTCCATCAGCTGGTGTACCTATTAAGATGCAGTACACACTGTGGATGTGTCTGAGAAGTTTGCAGTCTGTGAAAGCAAAGGTGAAGGTCAAGGAGTAAGCCCCAGAAACCTTGGCTACCTGCAGAGCCTGCAATCAAGATGTGTGGAGTTGATAGTTCTCACACTATTCCCAGAAACGACGTCTTCTCGTCCCATAAACGTGGTCACTGCATTGCTGATCATCTCGGCTTTGTAGTACAGTATCGTGAGGTGATTTATAAAACTCACACTTTCAAGGCAGTTCATCAGGGAATTGAAGCAGCTAAGATGCTGATAATCACTAGACCTGAAGCAGATCTGACAGGCAAAATACCAGCCTTCCCCAAAAAACTTTTTGCTCAGAGGTATCTGCTATAAACAACTTGGGCTCATCTGTAGTCAAGTGCAGTACTGGTGTATCTTGTCTAGATTTCAAATTCCCTTGCTAAGCCACCTTCCCATCATGCCCTTTCATCTTTCAGACAGTCTTAGGCTAGAAAGGATTCTTGCCTGCCCAATAAATTATCAACAATATTTTCCATTTAAAAGTTAGGCAGTCAAAACATGATTTGTATGAATGTTAGGCAGCAAGTTCTTTTTCTGCTGGAAGTACTCCCTATATAGCACATTATTTTGGCACATAGACATCTTCACCCCCTATTAAAATATCAGAAGTCTCAAATAATCATTCTAACACAAGTTTTTTATTTGAGTAAAGCTTTGATCTCCAAGAACCAAGTAACTCAGATGACTCACAAGAGACTTTTGCATTCTAGATAGCCTGCTAACAGCAGTAACAAAACCCATGGGTTACCTTTACCTAATTACCCTTAGTTTTGGGAGGTGAGCTCCCCCCGTTGGTTACACACAGACAGCTTGTGTCACTACCACAAGTGGTGCAAACCAGACTATCTCCCAGAAAAGACTGTGATAGAGCAACTTTGGTGGCAGTCTGGCCTCCAGCCAGGCTCAAACCACCACAAAGACAAAACTTAAGAAATGCATGAATGGATAAATAAAAGCAACTCTCTTCATTCCTGGAGTCAGAACTGAGACTGGCAGGAGCTGCCTGGAGACGTGTGGCAGCTGCTCTCCATGAGGCAGCAAAAATTCAGTGCTCAGCAGGTGAGCACAGGATTGCAACCCTCAACCAACCACATTCAATAGAACCCTGAGGCACTTTTCTCTCCAACCACCTTAATTTTAAGAAGGACTGAGCGCTTCATGCACTGAAAGCACTAGGTACTGTTCCCACCCAAACTCCAGCACCACCTCCCCCAGTTTCTACTCAGAATCTCTTTCTGCTAAATAATTCCATTGATTTCAGGAAGCCAAGGACAAAGTAAGAACACACAAACCAGAAAATCACCAGGTAGAGAGTTCAGTTCTACACACCAAGCGAGCACTTCAGTCACAGCAATAGCATTTATTTTCTGGGCCTCGCACACAAGTGGAAAATCAGCTTCCATTAACTTCCATTCATTATTCTGCTTGTTGGCTTATGCTACTGGTTTGAAATTCTGCAAGTCACATTGCTTTTCATACTGGTCTGGTTTCTTGCTTAAAATCTTTGCTTTCATCCTACCTCTTCACTGAGCAGTTGAGGGGAAGGGCACAAGGTTCTTTTTATTCTACGTGCTGCCACTCTTCTGCTATTCTTGTTACCAGTAATGATCTTAAATACTTTTTACAGCATTCAATCAGGTATAACATTTAATCAGGTAATCACCTACTGAAGTAAAAAATAATGTTTCTAAGTAGTCTATTTGCAAGAAACATCTCTGAGCATGTAGGCTTGAAGTACAAATGCATTTCTCCTTCTTTGGTGATCTGGTCATTTGAGTAGGAGTTGAGAGATTTATATGAAAATAAACCTCCTTCCCCTCAGCAGTGCTACCTACTCCATTACAGAGAGGACAGGACTTTTTCAGGACTACCTCCAGAGAGAGATCTTAAGAACTGTGCTTCATCTTGTTTCCATTCTTTTACTCCAGCATGCAGCAACATCCAGTGCAGACTGTCAGGATATCTGGGGACTCTGTTCAGCACATTCTCATCATCTCCAGTTAACTGGGCCACATGCTATCACTTGAACATGGCAAAGATGGTACCAGTTGCTGGAAAAGTTTCTAGCCAGAACATGTAGAAATACTAGCGAGTAAGCATGACTCCATACTGGCCAAAGTGGTTCAATATGTGAAAAAATTACAGATGTGGCTGAACATAAGAAGCAAAAAGCCAGCCTGGTTGTTTTTGCAGACAGAAATTCTACTTTTTAACCTAGAGAGAATTCCTTAAAGTGACACCTTAAATAAAGCTCACACACATGACAACATCTGGAGTCCCAAAAACCCTACTTTCTACTAAAGAATAAAGACAGGTTTAGTGGGAGGTAAAAGAGGAGTTTCCTATATATGCTAATAAACTGGTAGAAGGCAGGACAAACAAGCTAGGAATATATGGGGATTAAAACTTGAGGGAGAAACTCGGTAACATTCCATAGGAGCCCCTGGTATTTAATATATTCATAAGCTACCTCAAAAGAATGAAGAATAACATGAAAAAAATTTCTTAAAGCAGAAAACAGCTGAGACTTCTTCAGCATGGGTAAGAACACACTTGAGGGACCGTAGGTTGACAGAATATAGATTGATAATTCAGCACACCTTGTAGCACAAGACCTATAGGGTGTGCAAGGAAAGCATGTGGCAGCAGTTTTAAAATAAAAAGCACAAACTTTTCCCACAAAAATCAGAATTAAAATGATGGGCTAAGTAGAAAAAGGAGAAGTTGGATGTTAATAAGTAAAAAGATTAAAAACCTCTTAGACAAATTCAAGAGAACTCCCTCATGGTCTATTAAGGAAAATGGTCTGAAGAGAGTATTCTGGTTACGAAGTGCTCACACTGCAGATGACAATAGGAAAAGCTATACCTACAGAATTATTGATATGCTTGCTCTGCTTTTACACTTTTTCTCCAAGCATTTGCTATTGCCTGTTGTCTTTGTTGATTTCTCCAGGGTCAGCTGGACTCTTGGTCTGATCTATTGCTGACATCTATTGCAGACATCCTTTTGCTCTTGGAGCACTCTGCCTTTTGCATGCAGCCAAGACAGTTCCACCTAGGAATACCCAGACACTGAACGTCGCAGTTTTCCATTTTCCCTCACAACCATTCTATGCAAAAAGTGAGCCTAAAGCTACTCATCTTCTGTTGTGTACAGCATTCAAATAAAACAGGAGAAAAGGAAGGGACTAATGATAGTCAAGGGATACTGTGTAAGTCAGACTTTCCAAAAGACACAGAATAAGCAACAAATACCAACATAAGTACAAAAATAAAGGCCCAAGAAACAACCCAACCACCTGTCCAAAACACTTGTCAATTTTATATAATGACAGATATTACTACAGGAAGAAATTAGAATGAACTTTAAATACAATTTAAATTTTCTGGGCTATGCTGATACCAGCACCCAGAGATAACAAGAAGGCTTCTGTTGTGCCTTGTAAATAAACTATGAGGCAGATAACCTAATAAACCTAAAAGTTTTACAACTTTTCTGGGAAAGCTGGGAAATTAAGAGAGACCACCTTCACCCTAAGATAGCTTCTCCCAAACAGCAGAGTAAATTAACTTTCATAAAAGATCCACATTGCTATTGTTAGCCTACTTCCAGAAGTCCTGCTTCCTCATTTAAACTTACCTTGCATATCTAAACCACAGGGCAATTTCTATATAGGGCATCTTTCCTCACTCTACGACACCATTAGGCCCCTTCAGGATGTGTTTTACCAGCCTATTAATCCAAACCTCACAGAGCACACCACCACCAGCCCCATATATCATACCACACCTTGAGGCATATGTTAATTGACCAATAAAACACACCTGTAGCATATTAATGTTACCATAAAACACTTTACATATTTGGTAAATTATGTATTATCAGTTCTCCATCAATTATTTATTAAGAACTAACATAATAAATAATCTGCTGAGCCAGGTGCAGTAACATGAGGACAAAACAGTACAAAATACATTTTATCACCTTCTCTCTACAGTTTCAGCCTTTGTAGCATACTGCATATTTATAAGTGCTTGAAGTAAGGAAAGCTTGAACTCTTCAGCTCTAAATCTTCATAGTCTATTCGCCAAGAGATTGCTTTGTTGAAATTAACAAAAGAACAGGCTTTCTTATATGTATTTGCTTGCATCAAGTTCTCTTAATCCTAATATTAGTAATTCCTTTCTGTATAGAATCAGTAGTTTCATCCTTCCTGAGCACTCGTTAGCTGACTCAGTATTAGCATTAGCTAACAGAAATAGTTCCACTAAAAAGAGACTGTAAGCCTCTTCAGAACAAAAATGGATTTTTAAATTTCAGTAGAGAATATTTAGAGTATCTCCAAATAAAGCTGGCAGATAGCTAAAATGAGGGAGCTCCACTGTCACAAAAAGCAAATGTAAGAGCCAAAGTGGATTTCATTTTGTAATGTTGGAACTACCATGGTCTTACTCCTTCTGATCACTTGGATAGGAGCAGTATTGGAACTTCTAAAATAGGCAGTGAATGAATGTCAACCACAGCTCTCTAAAGTTGTGATGAAATGCTTAAATGTTTAAAAAAAGCCTATAATTTCAGACTTTGCACATAAGGATCTCAACTTGCTTAAGCTGCTAAATTACCCCTAAAATCAACAATGATTTACACTTCAAATTCCAAAAATCCAATGGCAAAGAATGAATTAAAAACCCAAGGTGATATTTATGACATTCAATGTCCACTCTGTTTGCAAGAAGAGAAAGACACCAGATTCTCCATTAGAGTTTGTCACAGTGAAGGTGTTGGAAGATGGGCAATGCAAGGACATAAGAAGACACCATCATAAAGCACAATAGCTTCTCCTTTGAGCTAACCAAGCCCTGAATAGCTAGTGTGGATTCCTGAAACACATATATAAGTGTAAAGCAGGAACAACTCCAGACTGTGCAGGAAAAGCTACCAATCACTTACCACACAAAGAAACTATGCAATAAGCCTAGACCACATTAAAATGACTATTATTAAAATCATTACACTACAGCACCTGAGCTAAATAATAACAGAAGAACATGTAGGAAGTGATATTTTTATTATAATTCATAGCAGTTACTGTTCAATAAATATCATGGCAATTATTGTATATTTTTGACACCAACTATGACTGGGAATGCATGAAAACTTCATTTATTTTCACTCTCAATTACTTTTTAATCAATACATTGCTGAAGAACTGCTGCATTTAGAAAATAAGTTCAGATCATGTTTAGGTTTGGGAAAAAATAATGTATGGTAACAGCATTTAAATTTTTTGTTGCAGAGATAAATAGATAGAGCAAGGATATGTAAAACAAAACAACAATGAACCCAAAGGAAAGCAATTCCTAGGAGGAACCAAACTGAAGGGATACAAAGCTACTTTCCTTTGTTGCACCTCAGACCTTCTCCATAAAATGACTATACAGGCCAAAGGTCCAGTCTTGTAGGAAACAAATATGTCTGAAAGTTAAGAGTATGTTAAAATGTTGATAAGCAATTAGTGCATGCACTTGAGTTGGAGTTTTTTTGATGGCAGACACATAGATGATTATCTAAAGAAATGCAAACATATCTACAAAACATAGAATCATATCCTAACAAGCTTCTCTTTCAGTGTCTACATGATGATATATGATTTTTAAAAATAATTACTCCCCCTTTTAATGGTATTTTTTTTCCCTTATGGAACAAAATTAGAAATTTTACTGCTTTTCAAACCTTTTCAGCATTTTTCTATAGCTATACCTTTATTACAGCATCTCAATAGCACCTCTCAGTAGCAGCATCAATTCAGTCTTCATCATGTAAATTGTGCAATTTTACTGTTGCGCATCAGCATGGGGGAAATGGCTTTTATTTACATGCATTGATATATATTTATTTATTTTTCTGATCAAATTCCACCAATTTACCTTTCCAGTCATCCCTGAATTTGGTTCAACTTACTAAAATACCTTTCAAAACCACCACTTTGCACAGATGATTCTGGGCCCAGGACCCCTACTAGGCGTGAAAGAATGCTTTTTGAAAAACGTATTTATGCAAGCATAAGATATGGAATACCATTTTATTTGTTTCCCTCAGATAGTAAATTTAGTCACAAATTTCCATGCAGGTGAGGTGATAGCCCGAGAAAGCAGAGCTGTTGATATGTTTTAAGCCAGTTGCTGCCAGTTCTCAAGTGCTGGCCTATTTTTACGTTGAAAATACTTTGTTCATTTGTATTTCTAATAAATGTTTTATTTAAATCCAGATACAGCAACAGTCACGTAGAAAACAGATAAAGCCTGGAAGCAGTCAATAAAACATAACTTATAAACAATCCCTGATTCTTTTCTCAAAGGGGAAGTTAAAATTCATACTTTTACAGATTGCAGGCTCAGATGATTAAAACCCCTGTTTTACACAAAGCTGTAACATACCCCTTTTTTTCTCACTATTTTTTATCTATTTCTTCCTTTCCACAATAACTGTTTAATGAAGTTGAAAAGAATTAAAATCAAAATGTGTGCAAGTTTCTAAAATGAAAGAGGAAGAGAAGTCAGCAACTGCATGTCAGTTTGGAGATTATTCGGTTGCCTCGCCTCACAGGAGCAATTCTTCTGTCTACAGCAAACAGAGGAGACACAGGAAAGGAAAGAGCTAGAGGCAAGCAGAATTTAAAGTGGAGAAGAGCACAAAATGATCATCACTATTACTATTATCAATTCAGTATGGTTGTACTACTGAAAGCTCTCAGTCACCATCAGAGTAGGTGAAAATCACAGTAGTATTCTTATCTCTGCATGGGAAAAAAGAAGATACATCTTCCATCACCTTCCATGCACCACACTGTTCATGCCACTAAAGTGTGTTATAAAAAAAAAAATATCAGAATATCTGTGTTACAAATATCAGAGAAAAAAAAGCTTTCATTTCCTAGGGGCATTTAAAGTGCATCTTTAGGGTCAAAATTTTAGCTATGATTTTCTCATGGTTCAGTTCCGTGCAATAAAATTTGCTGCTGTTGGAATTTTGCATCTGCAACATGTTTCTGAGTTGTGTAGATCACTTTGTCCCTTCACTTCAGGTTTCATGGGTCTAAGTTATGCTCCCAGCATCACACACCCAAAAGTCATCCTTGGCCTCTTTAGATGCAACTAATTGAGATAATTTTATCCAACAGTAGAAATTGTATTATAACGAGAAGTACTAATGAAACTATTTGTCTTTAAAAAAAAAAAAATTAAAAAAAAAAAGAAACAAAACTCAACCAACTTTAAACCATATTCTCTGTCTCAAGTTAGAAGATGTGTTATGTTCTTGACCCAGATGTATCTGGGAAGTGGAGATGTTCTAGAAGGCGATGCTCCCTCATGTAGAAGTAAGAAGGAATAAGATGATCTGTAAAAACTCATAGACATTTTACTTTGGTGTTCATGCAAATGCTCAAATAAGCATGCAAAACCTTTCACAACGAGACTATTCAGTGTTTTTTGGAATGTCAGAAAGAAACATTAAATATATGAACAATATTTCAATGTAACTATGCAAAACTGGCAGAGCATACAAAGACTGCCTTGAGAACAAGGAAACCAAATGTTCTACTTCCATCAAAACAAGACAATAACTCATTTCAAAAGTGTAATTTCAAGGAGATACAACAAGTGCTCAAAAACAATATTATGCTTTCTGTACAATATGTGAGATATTTGCTTCAAAATCTAAAAATTATAATTTCCTCAGTAAGGGATCAAATTACCATTTTCATTCAGAGTAATAACAAAGAACTTCAATACTACATGTCAGAACAAACTTTGCACATTCAACCTTATTTTATTTCCTTGTTTGTATTTTTAACCCTCACTGAAAATGCACCTATGAAACCTTTGCATGCTACATGCAGAAGTTAACGCTTCGAAACTGGTATTGTCCCACTGTGAGAGAGTTATGGCATTGTGTACTGGGTCTGGCTGGGATGGAGTTAATCTTCCTAGCCATCATATGGTCCTGTACTTTGGGTTTCTGATAAAAACATGCTGGGGTTTTGGCTGTTGCTGAGCAGCACTTGCACAGCTGGAGACCTTGGGTGTTGTCCATTTTGCCCCACAGCAAATAGCTCAGGTTGGGCAAGAATCAGGAGGGGATGCTCCCAGGACAGCTGACCCAAACTTGCCCAAGAGATATTCTGTGTCAGTTAATGTCATGTTCAGAAATAAAAATGGGCAAGGAGAGGCGTCTTTTGAAAGGAGCTACTGCTCAGAGACTGGCTGGGACATGGTGAGTGATCATCTTCATATCACCTGGTGGGGTTTTTTCTCTTCACTTTTTCAGTCTTTTTCTCAAACCAAGAGTTTTCTGTGCTTTCTGTCTTTTAATTCTCTCCTCCATCTCACAGGGCAAGAGTTTGAGGGAGCAGCTGATGGGTGTTTAGTTGCCATCCAGGATCAACCCACTCTACAGTGTTAGATTTCTCCTACAGAGCTATTTGAGCCAAAGGGTAAACAGGGAAAGAACTGTATTAGTAATTACTAACAACTTTAAGTTCCTAAGGGGATGGCAACAAGGGTGTTCAGATTAGTGTTTCAGCAAAACTTACAATAATACTAAAATAATTAGTAATAGTTAACAAGTAGTAACCTTAATGGTATTATTTAATAATATTAAAATAATATTATCTAGCAGGGTATGCTAGAGACATTTTGCAAGAAGTAATTCTGCAGACTGGATTATGGCTAATAATTTAATTTTGAAAGTCATTGGAAAGGGAAAAGTATTTCCTAAAATTGTCATGACTCTCTATTTTATTGTAACTTTAATTCAAAATGGGAAAAAAAAGTTTTCACTAATTTTGCAACTTGTAACTAATGAAGAATGACGTGGAAATGGCAACTCTATAACCTATACCTGCCTGTTTTGTGACACTTCAGTCTTATCTAAAATAAATAGAGAACCCTTTTAAATTGAGAATAATTTGTATAAAACTTCCCCACTGAAGCATTTATTTTGACCTCAATAGCTTAATTCTTAATGTCAATATACCAAGAAAAGCCATTTTAACTGAAATTAAGTAATCACCTGAGTCATAGGATTTGGGTTTCCACATCTGCAATTCTATTAGCCCTATCAAGCAGGCAGCAATCACTGCAACCTAATTTGCAGGTAAATTAAGTAAGATGCCTTACATTTTTCTAAAAAGTGCTAATTCAAAGCATTTTATGTTTTCTGTATTTTTCAGTAGTTATTTATGTATGATAGTTAAATAAGAATTAATAGTTCTATTTTATAAATATCTATTCAAATAACTTCTAAACCAGGATCAAAGTAAAGAAAATGAGGAAATAGAACTTTTAAGTCAATAACTGCAAGATAATAATTTGCTCACTTTCCTCTTAAGAGAAAGATGAGCTATAGAAAATATATGATGTGTGCTGTAGCTGTTTCTCCAAAATCCCAATCAGTTTTCTGATGTGCAAAGTCCAGCAAGTAGTATGCACTCAGACAGTTTTTCTCTCCCTCAAATGTAGATTTCACTTCTTTCTTTGTTATTATATCTCTGACATTCTTTTGGAAGTTGCTCGTGTTGTTTGCATCAAATATTCATTTTACTGACAGTGCTCACCACACCCCCCAACCCTCCCTTTATGCCTCAGAAACAGGAATTTTGGTATATTAGCAATACAAAGCCCAGGACAGGTTAACGTGGAACAAGATAGTGATTTGCTCTGACTTGGCATAAAGTGAAGCATGTCAAATATGGCCCTACATTAAGAGAAGTGCAATATATGTCCCCATCATAGATTTTGACAGAGTGAATCTAGTATTTGTTTTGTTGCCCAATCCTTTTAAAAATGTACTTTAGGGGAGTGAATTTTAGTAGGATAAAGGGATAAAAAGGCAAAAACATCTGAAATAAGATCAATGAAACTGTAGAAACAAACTGCATGACACAAACATATTTGATTTATGACTAATATTTATCTGTTATTTTGGTGGGGTGTATAAAGAACCAAGTTATGAATTGATAACTGAATTATTATTTCCACATAAAACAGGCATAGGAAGCTAGAAAAGCAATAAACCTTTTTTACATTATGCCTGAGTCAATATTCCCTTTCTTCAAATATTTCAAGAGCATTTCAATGGTAATGAATGTAGGGACACATACAGGTCTGAACACATAAAGCAGCCATAAGCAATACTGAAAGTCCTAGAAAAAACTGAACAGCAATATCAATTCAAAGTCATTAGCAAATCCTCTCCTACTGAAATATTTTGAAATATTTATTTATTTTTGTTTGCTTTTCATATACCAAAAATGGAGCTTTTCTCCCTTGACAACCAACCTAACTTATACGCTGAATTGCCATCCTTTGCAGCTAAAGGGCAGTGCCTCTAGCAAAAAATCCTTCAGCAGCAGCAGACTTTGAACATCACCTGAATAACTTCAGTACCCTGGTGGGCAGGGTGGCAAGGAGTCCACGTTTTACAAAGGGATGTGTACTGGGTCTGTGGGATCAGTGGCTATGAATCCTGTCACCTAAATGTAGCTATCTAGAAGTTAAGTACCTATTCTGGGTTACAGTCATACCATACACTGGTATCTGTAGAGGGAAAAGCACCTACTGATAGTAAATGTCTAAGGTAAAATGGATGCTTGACAGAAGATAGGTCTATCTCACATTGCATCATGAACAAGTCCAGATAACTAACTCAGGTAGACACCTACACCTTGAGATGGGTTAAGATCATTCTGCTGAACTGAAAGCCAAAACCGCTACCCCAAATAACATTCCAAGATGAACATGTATTTTGTAATTAATCTTCAGGTTTATACTCAGCAATTTAATTAATACACAATGAAAAATCAGTTAGCTATAATGCATGCTCCCAGATCTACTACACATCAAGTAAAGAATTTTACAACGTCTGTTATTAGTACTGGTAAATTCTGCTGTGGTCCTGGTAGTTGCAATATTAGCAGAATGCTCCCATGCAAGGCACAGACTCAGTAGGAGCTGAGAATGACAAATTAAATACCATGCTTTATGAAGCCAAAGGTTGTAGTCATATTTTTAGGAAGTATGAAAGAGATTAAAACATAACACGGTTAAAAATGAGAAGTGCACTGATAATCAGCTATTCATTCTTCAGGAGAGGAAAAACAAAAGGGAAGAAAAGAGTTCTGCTATTACAACAACCAAAAAAGACTGTGTGAAAAACATGAAAAATTGAGTGCAGGTGAAGTCATTATGGTACAGTCATAATTCTGACTTCCTCATCACTTGAACCCTGAGGATGCCGGATATATGAGAGCGCAGCCAGCCGAGCGCAGGGCGGTGGAAGGTCTGCTTTGAGGAGAAGTAGAGGCCAAGCAGGGGACAGGCAGCACCTTGACTTACAAAACAAGCACAGCCCTCAGAATGCAGCAAATTATTCATCCATGTCAATGGAACTAACAAAAATGAAGAGTTTCAAAGGCACCTCTGGCCTGAATCAAATCACAAGTGCAACAAACCACACAAAATTACAGAGAAAATAATCAGGTTTTCAGATGTCTCTATAAAAGCTCCAATCGCCAGAAGACTGCTATGTGGCAGGGTTTCTGGTGGCTCTGGTAAGTTATATTTACATTTACAGGTCACGGTTTATTGCTTTTTTCTTTTCTTTTCCTGGCTTGAAAACATTATTTCAAGTAAATATTGCTATAGACTGTTCCAATCTCAAAGTTTAAAAAACTCTTATTAAATATTATTCCCTTCACTTCCCTTGACTGGATGCTATACCAGCCCATCAAATACACAGTCCAGTGTAAGACAGGACTTCTGTCTGTGAGGGTGATTGCTCTGTCCTGCCATCAAGATTTGGAATGAAATGCCAACCTTCCTCTTAAGGTCTAAGGCAGAAAATAAAGCTAACATTGACAATACTAAAGCAGTATGACAGAGTACATAAGGCACAATCTCCCATGTTGGCACGGTGACACTACTTCAGAGAAGAAATACAACACACAGGCTGTGGAACAATTACCTACAGAAAGAACCTAGGATTGTAAGAATCAGCTGTGCTTTAATATTGTTTGTATTTCCTTCGTGTGAGCAAATGGAAGAGTGGGATTTTCTCACTGCATTCATATATTGGTAAAATCCTTAATTAAGACAGATTTTGGGGACTTTGATCTTGTTGCTCTCCACCAACACAACTGCAAACCCTTAAATCCAAGACAACACTCCAGTACTCTGTCAACAAAACAGCTCCTGACTAGTAGCAAGAACCTGTGTTCCCAGCTCAGTGAGCTGTCAGTAAGAAATGCAGGTTATTAGACATCTCTGTTGTTACAGATTACGCAAGTGGCCCAGAAAATTACATCCAATTCATGTCATTCCTCAACTCTGATATGCCCCTCCACACAGTTATTGTGTGTACTTGCAGATAAAAAATTCAGTTAGCTTGGCAAATCTAAAAACAAGGATTATTTGTGACCAGTACTACTAAAACCTGAGAAAGCGGTGAGACAAGAAACCTATTTTACAAAACTTCAATATGTTTCTTTAAAATCGTGGCTAAATTTTAGAATAACGCAGTATTCTGAATCATATCACTGCAGTGCATCTAAGTTTAAGACTTAAAATAAAAAAAAAAAAAAGCAAAGAAAATCCATTTTTCCTGCATGCCCTGCTTTTTGTCAAGTAGAAGCACTTAAGTAAAACAAGAATAATTTCTTCTTTGTGTTCACTTGTGGGGACACATCCAGCATGTTCTAGAGTCCTCAGCACAGTACCCAGATGTGAACAATCCAGAGCTCACTGAAATAAGTAGGAAGATCCCTATGTATATATGCAAATCATTCTTACACCCCCTTTTTTCCCCCCAAAATCATAAGTTGAGTCTTTCTAAACTTTATGTAATATTATTGCTATAAAAACCTGCTCTGTTATTTGCTATCATTTTGTTTGCAAAACAAAATTCATACATCATTTTTCAGAAATAACACATGATAAGAAGTCATGATCAAACTTGGCATTGTGGGAGAGGGATGTAAAATAATTGATTTTTAAAAAGTCTCTTGCACTATTGTGTAAGAGTGAAATTTCACTTGGATATAGCGAGTTTCATGACAGCTCTGTTATATTTTACTTACCAGAAATTATCTGAAGAATACTTTGAATACACCAGGTAGTTCATATACTATGGGATCAGTGAATCATTTGTTGACATGATGCATCTTTTAAAAGACTCAGGGTTTAGAAGTTGTTCTATATAGAAAAATGAAAATGATACTCATTAAACTGAGACTTTTATTATGAAACTCACAAACCTTTTTATCAAAGACAATTTTTAAAGGGGAAGAAATGAATAATTTGATTTGTCACAATAGCCTAAAGCATATTAAAACTTGCAAAGCTGCCTACAGTTTGAGGATGCTCCCTACCAATATATTGCAAGGTATGATTTTATATTTGTAGAAAAAAGTGAAGGCCAAGAAGAAAAAAGAGAGGTAAGCCAGTAAGATTGGCTACCCTTGTAAACACAGTAATAAAATTTCATAAAAATACATTGCTACAAAACCAAAACCAAGAATTGCTGTGACTGCTGGCCAGTGCCTTTTTCACATCTTATTTTTCTACAGATTCATTCTTAGGAAACCTCTTCAAAACTTTATATACTACTTTTAAAAACAGGCAAAAAGCAACACAAAAAGCACCTCGAGCATGGGTTGTAGAGTAGAATGAGAGGGGAAGAGCAGCAGCGAGGTCAAGTCGTGTTCCTGTGTCTCTCTGAGCGCGTTAGCCTGCCTGACAGTTTGACACAACTGTGAATGCTCTGGAATTAGAGGGAGCAAATAGATATAAAGCATCATATATATAGAAAAAATAAAAATCTAATGCAAAGGGAAATAAAATAAGGAACTAAATATGCCGGGGGCAAATTACTGAATTAATACTCATATCTGAAGTCAAGTAATGAAGAACTATGTTTGTGGTTATTATTGGAACCTTTAATCTTATTATAAATATGGTTATGCTTTATTAAATTTGAAAACATGCTTACAAGAAAAAGATGTAAAACCTGTAGCTACTACCCATACTAAATTAATTAATTTATTTTTATTATTTGCTTGAAATCCTGCAGCACTGATGCAAGATTATGGGACCAGAGATTTTTGAGCAATGCTTTGCTAACAGAAGGTAAAAAGCTAATATGGAAATAATCAGAAAACACTGAAAAGCACATAATCTGTGTTTGTGGGAAGGAACAGAAAAATGAGAAAGTAGAAAGGAATATCGGAGAAATACATTGTTGAAAGACAACAAACTGAAAGACACTTTTTATCTTTTCCAAGTTGAATATCATTCTTTCTCTGAAGAACAATATTAGAACAATGACATTGCCAGTTAGTGATCACCACCCTGGCTTCACCTAATAGTAACAGAACGAGTAGACTCGTTATAAACAAAATCCATCAAATGTCTAAATTCCCTTCTTCAGCCTCAGTGACAACAGTGACTTTCTAGACAGAGATGCTTTGTTACAAGCTTATAGATAATCATTAAGAATGGACACATAATTAACTTAAATGCTTTTGTCACCCAGGATAATTGTTAAATCTTTTTCACTTAACCTACACATATGAAAAAGGAGACTGAAACAGTAAAGCCCAATAAAAAATGCTTTTAAATTAAGCAGAAACTTATTAATTGAATTATTGCAATTATTATTAATTATTTGTTATTAGTAACAGGCAAAATGAACTGGCAACAGATGGTGGGATATGGTGAAAAAGAGATTAATTTCATACATTCACTTTTGGCAGTCCTTCTGCCCAACCAGACCATCTGTGACACATTAGAAATGTTAGAAGCTGTACCATACATATTGCAAAGATGATACAAATTATTTGACTCTTTGCTTTTCCGGTCCAAAATCCATTCATTCTTCATGATCACAGAATTTTAAACAAAGTAGTTTTTATCATATACATTCTGACCCACGCTCCACCACTGTTTCTGTGGCATATTGCAGAGATTCTGCAGGAATCTGAACGAATTTGCAAACAGCAGAGCTGCACGTTCCAGTGTGCGATCGAGCTAAAGTTCCTACGCACAGCACATTCTCCACAGATAACAATAGGAGTTTAAATTTGCACTTTGGGAATCATCCTTACTCTACTTTGCAATGAATTTCCAAGTGAAAAAGCCTAATCTGTTTACAGAAAACTGATAGGCAGTTTAATGCCATCCTCCCCGATGGCACTGACAATTTTGTTTCATGACAGCATTTAACATTTGGACATTTGTTTTTGTTTTCCTTCTGCTTTGGAGTTCTTCTATCATATTTGTATAATGGATTTTGTAAAAGCAGCCATTTCATCCAGCCAATATACATCCATAACACTCTCCAACTTTGCTACATATATGTATGTATACCCACATAAATGAAATTTTGCTCACTTACTATTTAATGTTAGATATTTAAGTTTAATGGACACTCACACCTGTAGAATATGATTTGGAATACAGAAACATGATCAGAAAGCTAAGAGATTTCCACTGATCACATGTATTGATATACTGTGATCTTTACAGGGAAATATTTTAATTGACTGGGAAAAAGGCTAATGACATCTGTTTCCAGTTAGTCTGCTTTTTTTAGCACAAATCTGTATTTTAAATTGTCCTAGATATTTTGTCCTAGATAACATATCCAAATCCATCTGCTATGGGTATCAGACGACTTAAAATTGCAACTTCTAAATGTAAGGAACTAGGATTTCAGTGACCCAAAATGTGTGAGCCATAAATACATGCTACACAGAGGATATTCGTCTGCCCCTCTCCACTGTTCATGTTCAGGGGGAAACGACTGAATGGGCTGACAATGATTTTGTGACTGGAATTTACTGGTTTATTACTTGTATGATTTTTAGAGATGTTTTCACAGAAGAAATCATCATACAAACAACATTGATAGCTGCCCTGTAATCTGTCTAGACAGATGAAATAAGCCTTATGTTAGTTTTTACACCTTGTTCTGCAGGTCTCATCTCTACCCCATATTTATTCTTCTATGGTTTTCTACTCCTCAGTCTAATTTTAATGGCTTAGCAAGCCAGTTCTCCCAAGAGCTCTGTGAATTCCTTACCAGGAAAGCATTATAGATTATTAAACAAGTTTGTCCTGCAACAAATTTTCCAGATCTCTGTAAGCCTGAAAAGACAGCGTGTTCCATCTATCTGCTAACCGCCGCAGTGTATGTAGGAAGTGGATTCAATACCTGAAACAAACTACTTTGATCTGCTTTGTTCTCTTCCCTCTTGCTTTCTGTATGTTTAGCTTGGCAGTAAAAGGCTTCAAATTAAACAAAGAAACTCGATTCTTGCTCTTATTTTTCCTTCAGAAGAGCAACTTCTCCCACCATCACTACTGTCAAAATGGGACAAAGGAAGAAAATAAGGAGTGTTTTGTAATTATTCCTTACAAAAGCTTACTTTAGTGGAAGAAAGAGAGACTATTTAATACAATAGCCTTAATGTTTTAGCAATTTTAAGCAACTTTAATAAAATATTATTATTTTTTTTTGGCCACAAAACTCTACCGGTTAAAATGCTTCTTTAATTGCTTAATATAATATCAGAATACCTACTTTTGTCTGATCTATTAGAATTGACAGATTTATCACAAAGTTTTTTATTTCTTCTGCCTTTGTGAGAATACACACTCAGTTTATAAGACAGCCCATATAACTAATTTCAATAGTATATTTACCCGTTTTCTTCTTATTTTTATTAAGGAAAATCTGAAGCTTTAAGTGATTCAAAAAACAAAGTAGTAGCAACAAAGATTTTCATTTTCTCCTTGTTACTTCTTGCTACTAATTAAGAAGCCAACATAAAAATGCAAGACTTTTCCCAGGTATTAATTCAAAACACTGGCCAGCAAAGTCCTCACTTTAACCAGCTCTATGCCTAAGTTAAACATAGGGAACAGATCAAGTTGTTTTCAATTGGCATATGATTTCAGGTAAACTCTGCCTGTCCCTTCCAGCTAGGAGCCCCCAAAAGCACCACTTATGAGAAGAAGACTGCTCTGACAGTTGATCAGAGATGACTGGGTGAAACAGATCCTTCACCACCACAAGGCATAATTGAAATAAATTCAAGAATTGTAGGAAATGATACAGCTAAGAGCAGAGTAGGTATGTCAGGTGTTCAGACCCTGGGGAAAACTTCTCTAGAAATACTTGTAAAATACTTATAGAATCAAATAATTGCTTTGAGTCTGTGGTTTCCACAGCATTATGTATATTTTTATCAAAAAATATATTTCCCCTAATTCAATCCAATACAATTCAATGACAATGCTGCATCATTTCTGGAGAAGAAACTACAAATCATAAGAGAAAATGCACTGTACTCCCAATGTGTATGCAATTGGCATCTCAAACCAGAATAATTGAGAAAAGAGAAACCAGGATGACTTTGTAGTGATGAATGAACAGTCTGCACTCCCCTAAAGATTTTTATTATGAAGCTTAAAGGTTCAGCACAAGGACAGGATGAAAGTATTTCCTAGTACTTCTTAACTCTCAGAAACATGACCTATCTTCTCTTTTTCATGATTTTAAGTATGTTATTGTACTGCAGAAAATTGATATATAATATCTTTAATAATACCTATATATAATATCAATTACAAATAACAATAATAGATAACTATTACTGTACTCACACTATGATATTTGAGCATTTAGGGCCTTTTGTACAACTTGGCACTCTGATTTGCCCTTTTCCAG
The DNA here is from genome assembly GCA_013399135.1 of Heliornis fulica. Lineage (NCBI taxonomy): Eukaryota > Metazoa > Chordata > Aves > Gruiformes > Heliornithidae > Heliornis > Heliornis fulica. The sequence goes on along the minus strand of VXBZ01000688.1, from coordinate 165,626 downwards.
AGTTTCCAAGAAAAAAGGCATTTCTCCTGAATTTCCTACTTTGACAGTCACAGGTACATATGGTACATATAAGCAACTCCATCCTGAAGCTTAACATGAGAACCATGTCCAAGACAAACAATTCTGGCATTAAAGTAATGTATTTCCCCTCCACTTTAAGAGAAACAAAACACAATCTCATACAATGGGATTTTAGGGCCAACCCAATTTTTGTGTTGATCTAAACCAAAAAATACAGCATATGCTTTTGTTCTTTTCTGTTAACCTTTAAAACAAAAACAGTATTTTGCAGCTTAAAAAGTTAATTGCAAACCACTTTGAAACAAAACAGTTTAGTTAGTCTACCAAACTAAACCCACAATTATTTCCTAGTGTGTTTCAATTTCCTTCCTCCTTCATTTTTGACTGAAATCATGTCTTGCTTTCAGTATGAACTCACAGATTCTTTTGATTCCCTTGAAACTTCCTTTTGTCTGCAAACGGCTACTCAAGCAAAATATATGCCCCAACTACAAAGTGTATACACTTACAGACTGCATTTCTCAAAAAGCAATTAACTCTTTGTTCAGGAAAGCATAATGGCTTTCAGCTATTTCTGTACAGCCACCTTCTTTTTAACTACTCATGTCAAGAGCCCACTAATTCCCGAAAGCCAAAATTACATCATCTGTCAGCTATTTCCACCTCCTCCTCCATCCACTCTTCCTTCATGTATTCTTTTTATGCTTTGAAACATCTCTGATTCACAGAGTAGTATCTCCTTGACCTTGGCTCTATACATGTCTTGTCATCTCTTGTTTTCTCAATATTATTTCTCAGATCTTCTCATTTCTACTTTCTATGCCATGCAATGCCAGAACATACAAATGTTATTGGGATTTGAACTGATGAATCAAAAAATGATCCCTTGAGTGAAATGAGAATATTTGTGAGCCCTGATTATGATCAAGTGTTTTGGCTGGTTTGGCACCAGAATTATGAAAGATAGCTAGATGGTTGTCCTTTAGTGACTAAAAAGAGATGGAATATGTAACAAGTGTGTCAGGTGTGGGCCCAAGGCATTCAGGACTCCAGAGATCCTGGAAACAGCCAAAGCAAGGCCAAACAGCATAACTTTTTTCCCAGAAATGTACATATTTCAAAGTAGCCATGAAGACAATTTACTTTCCCAGAGTCAAGAAGATATAACTCCCATTAGTTATAGCTTCCTCGTTGCTAGTTCCAGCCCAAATACTTCAGCTGGCATGAACCAGCAATATTTCAGGAACATAAAAGTAGGCAGTTTGGAAAGCTAGAGATTTGCTCATTTTCCTAAGTTTAATTTTTATGAACTGTCCAAAAGACTGCCACGCAAACAGCGATCACTTAAAGTAGTTCTTAGAATCAAAGAAATGAAGTAGTGTATATGCAACAAGAGAGTCAGAATCAGTCAAAATCTGATAAGAGACCACAGACTAAGAGGTGAAGTTGAGAGCCATCTTGCATTCCCAACCTAACTGGTTCTCTCCACAGCACAAAATGGCCACACCATAGCCTCATCCCTGTCTCATCTGACCATTGCTCTTTAATGTTCCTGTTACACTGGAGATAAGTGGACAAATTTTCCTATTTCCTATGATAACATCTCTGTTTCTTTGTAACCCCAAATGTCTGTTATCTAAGTAATTCACAGTTCCAGGAAAATCTTACCTGTCTGTAAGATTTTTTCTCATTTCCAAATATGTCGAGTTACTAAAAAAGAAATCAAGTTGGTCACTAAGCTACTAATAGACCATTGTGACCTCTAGCCACAAAATAATCATTTATTTGTTTATCAGTTTCTTCCCTACACCAAAAATAATTTTCATTATTATATCAAGTTTCTGTTCCTTGATGATCCTACAGCCATCAAGGAAACTGCATCTAACCTAAATGAGCAACTGAATTTGACACTGCTGTCCTAATCTACTGCATTTTAGGCAAGAGATACTTGTTAGAATAGTACGTGACCTGACCAGACTTCTCTACAAAGATAAGGTCAATGTTACCCATATATATAAAATGTGAACATGTAGGGTTTTCTCAAGTTCCATCATAAGGCACTTAAGTATTTTAGTTCCTATATTCTAACTATTATTCTTTCACAGAATAGTAAAGAATCATAGTTCAGAAGCATGTGAGAGCAAGAATAATAACTGATCAGAATTCTTTATATAATGGAGAAAATCAGTTTAATATTAGAGATATTAACTGGTGCCGTAAGGGTTGTATTTTTAAGGTACAGCTGAGAATTTGCACAGCTTTCTCAGAATTACAGGGATTGGAAGGGACCTCCAGAGATCGACGAGTCCAACCCCCTGCCAGAGCAGGTTCCCTAGAGCAGGTCACACAGGTCGGTGTCCAGGTGGGTCTTGAATATCTCCAGAGAAGGAGACTCCACAACCCACCCTGGGCAGCCCATTCCAGTGCTCTGTCACCCTCACCATGATTTTGATCACCATATCACTTCAAAAGCTACCTTTAACATCTTAATTTAATGGAGATAAAAGGGTCAGAGCAAGCTCAACATCTCCCATGGACCTTTCCTAATCTTCTCTCCTTTTTCCTCTCTGTAAGCTCAGTACTAGACTCATTCCTTAAGGTGACACAAAATGATATGTGAGCTAAAGAGGGAACAGTGACTGAAGTCTGGACAGGGAATTTGCAGGGCATTTAGTCACTATGCATTGTGCGGGCTGCCTAGCTGACTACAGTTTTGTTTTTTTGAGAAGTTAGATGGGCTTTTCATGGAGAAAATTTATCCAGTAAACACTAACACACACACATACACCCCTTACAGAACTTTTCATGTTTTCCTCTTATTCTTAGCAGAAAAGTTAATTGCTCTACATTCTGCATACAATTCTTCCCATATACTCACTTCAGATTCCACATGTACTTTCAATTATTTCTTTATCATTCTAATTTCTACTCTAATTTTTAGTGCACAGGCTGGGTTAGGCACATGGATATTCACTTACTTTAAATCTAAAGAAATAAAAGTTCCAAAGACACATGGATGTTATTCCTATGGTTCTCCCATCTTTGTTACAACTTCTAAATAAATCCTAGGTGGATCATTAGAAAAATTACTATGAAAAAGGATTGCTAATGCAAGGGAAATAAAAACAATTTCAAAAGAAATATGCACACCAAGTGGTTTATTGTATTTTGGCCACAGACCTCATTATTGGCTCAATACAACCCTGTCCTACAGTGACTTGAGAGTGCTGCTGGGAAGAAAATCGGGAATTCTGTTTCTATCTCTAGCATCGACTGTCTGCATGGTCCTGTACAAGCAGCATAACCTCTTTGAAACATGAGAACAAAACTGTGTATTATCTCCACCTGGAAAGAAACATTGGCTTAGTAGGATCCTCCTGTTTATCTAAGCATTTAAGAGAGAGGCAACACTCAGATTTTATTCCTTTCCTCATATACACTGTTCTTCCTCATCAAACACTTCACAAAATTGGAACTCCATCTTCTACTATAAATGTCTCCCACTGGGAAACTACTTTTTCTAAATGTGTTCAAAATAGATCATTAGAAAATTTGCCAAAGGAAAACCTGTTTTAAGCGTCAAGATTTTGTTCCTCGAGAAAATATATTTTACTCTCTCATTCTCAACCAGCATAAAAGAAGAGACTTCCCCTCACCCACCCATAAAAGCGAAACAAAAGGCTGACACAGGCAAGATCACAGATCAAACTTGTTCATATCCTGAACTCGGGGTAGAGACATCCTCCTTTGACTCTGGTATAAAGAAACAATAATTTGATTTTTTTTTAAAACATTGGTAGAACACAGCATCCCTCTTACGTATAAGATCTAAGCCACAGGCTCAACATTTTAATATCCATCTTACCTAATGCTGTGTATCTGGTAGAGTCATGATTTTTGTAATAATAATTTTTATTCTAAATTGTCAATTCATAGAGTTTTGAAATAATTATGAGGGCTTTATTCTAAGGATTTGGACAGAAAATAATGTATGAAAAAGTCATACATTGCTTGTTCTCTACTGCAAAAGTCCATGTAGTTTTAATACATTTTACCTAAGTATTTCTTCTATTATGTGTACAGAAATGCCTGTCTGTGCTAAGTAGGTGTGTATCACTACATGTGTAACGACACTTAATAAATTCTAAGTGTTTTTTAAATATGTTCTACTTCTACCAGGCCACCTTAAGAACTGAAAATACCTCCATGTGCCATTCCTTCTAATGGGATGGCAGTTTCATGGAGTTAAGTCAGTCTATAGCACACCATACCTGAACTGGGCCATAACACTGCAGGGGTTTGAACGTTCTGAATAAGCAAGTTCACAACACCAGAAAAAATGGCCAAAGATGATTACCAACAAATAAATACAAACTGGGGAGCATGCCTCATTAACATGGTTAGTTGGTTGATACAGATGACCAGGGGCAAATACAGAAAATAAGAAACATTTACAGTTTTAGGGTCCTTTCCTTCTCTTTCCTATTTAGCACAAATTGACTTACTCTATTGCTATATAAATAGGACAATTATTTGTAGAAAAAATATGAACAAACCAAACAAAAACCTGCTTGCATGTTTCACACTGCTATTGTTTTTTTTTTTAAATGAGGAATTCTCATCTCAAATCAATCATAAATCAACCCATGAAGTGCAAAAAATGTCCCCTTTTCTTTCATTCCTAAATTTAGCGATATGAAGTTTAAAGTCTAGGGGCTATTTTGGTGATGTTAGGCTGAAAGTTATCCTAATTTTCTTTAAAGCACAAAAGAAATGAAGTTGCTGTCTCTTCCTGAGTTGTATACAGACATTTATTGGACTCTCACATCTCAGGTAGTCTTTCTTTGTGATGGATGGATTCAAGCTCTGTACTTTCTATTATTCTGAGATGGCCTTTGGTGTTGTGCAGCAGGTTGCACTTACAGCATCTATTACCAGAACATGCCTTAAACAAAATACATCCGTCAAGAAAAAAGCGACAGATCTACGCTAAAGGATTCCCAGGCTGAGTGTACAAGAGAGTCATCAGTATTCTAACAATATTTGTTAGCTTTCTTGAAATAGTTTTCCCTTACCTAAATAGCTGTTTTTCATAAACCAGGCCAATTAGTTTTTTAAAGAGCATGCGTTCATCACTTTGTAAACATAGTCTTCAGAGCCTACCATTATCTACAAGTGGTAGTTAATTTGTATGATAATTTTACAAATATGGTAATATTCTAACCCTTTCTTACAATGAAGCAACAAAGCAACAATGGAGACTAAAGAACGTGGACTAGGTTTTCTGTTGTAATTTTGCCAACTGTGGTCTGCACAGACATTGGCTGTTGAAGTATTTACCTCCTCAGTTAATCTCCTTTCTGTTGGGAATTTGTGTAGGAGTTGCATGATCTGGCAGTTATATAATCTGGCAGTTATATAATCTGGCAGCTACATTTATAAGTAAATAAAATGCTAAACTCAGTGTGGAATAAGAAAAAGGTATCACTTCCAAGTATCAAGATCATCAGAAGTTATTTAGAGAAGGAATCAGCAGTGGTTTGAAAGCCCCAAAGTACATCAAGAGATGGCTCAAAAGTAAGCTATCCTTAATGGTTTCTCTTATTTCACAATGAGTCACCTGCCTCTGTTTCTGATCATTTTGATTTCTTGCTTATTTTTATACCTGTAACAGCATTCTTCATTTGCATCTATTTTTGTCTGTCAAATGTCAAACCCCAAATTAGTGTCTTTCTTCAGTCATCTCAACTGCAGCAGCTCACCTCCTAGATATGCAGCAGAGGAGGGGAAACAACATACTGCATGACAACCTGGCACCTAGCACTGCTCTCTTCAAAAGAAGCTTTTCAAGCTTGCTTTTCTTCCAGGTGACTGCTCAAACAAGATATAAAAATGCACAGTCAAGTATTATATGAATATTAAAGGGGCGTAACCTTTATCTGGTTAATATTATTTATTTAGCTGGTGACTTTCATAGAAAAATTGATATCTGGTTTCATGGATTGCATGGATCTATATGAATGATCTCAGAGGCCACCAGAACCAAATGAGGAAAAGAATGTCCAAGCATTCAGATGCACTGTTTGTGCTTAGGAGGATATAATGAAGAACTTTAGGTAAGGCTTATCAACATAGTAGTTGCCAAGTTCATTGTCCTCTGTCTACTTAAGTCATCTTCACAGACAGAGGAAATGGGATATAATAGATAAGCCAGAAAAATGAACCTGTAACTGGGATTTTGGTTATGTGAAAGTTTACGCTATACCTAAGCGAGAATGAAAAGTTGGTTTCTGGCATTTCAGACCACAGTCCTCAAAGTTACAGTCAAGTCTTTCCCATGTTTTTGCCCATCTGTCTAATCGGCTATAAGCCTAGACAGCATTGGAATGGAGTCAGTGTCATTATCCCCTTGCTGTAATTGGCATGGCAGGATGGAGCAGCATGTACAGCCCTCTCCTGGTGTGAGAGAAAGAGTGAAGAGAAACCAAAGCAAGTGAGCCAGATGTCACAGAGACCCTAAGAAGTGTGCTGGGATCCAGAGGATGAGTGAACAAGCTGTCTCCTTTTACCACAGAGAAGCTCTGTTTCTTCCCATCCTCCATTTTCTTTGCTTTTTCCAATGTGTATGACTTTGCTGTGGGTGGATTTGTACCTCTGACCAAAGGTAGTTTATTTCTCTAACTGAGAGTATGAAACATTCCACTTTTGAAGTGGCTTCACCTTTTCATGTGCTAGACATCGATGTTACCAAGAGACTAGGAAGGAAACAGATTGCTAACACGGCAAGATAGGAGCCTGAAATACAGAAAAGGACTGATAGAAAATGGTTGATCATTTTGTTTTGACAGTTTCTTAATCTCCTTGGAAAATTTTCTTAAGTTTCTCTCTCTCTAAGAAGGCCAGATCCCACTGCTGTGACTGGTAACTATTCAAACTTGGTCCTTAGACCAAAGAAACTGGTCCAAGAAGCAAAAAGGAGGACAACAATTTAATTTTGTGGTCTGTGGAACAATATGATCCTGCTCTATGGTAGAACTTCTAAGGTTGAACACCCACAGTTGAATCAAATTATGTAAACTGGATAAATCTTGGGGCTGCAGTGTGCCTTTGTTACATCTTTCTAGGTCAATCCAGAATGCAATCACACCTACTATGCCAGTTTTCACCCTCCTCCCACTCCTTGATGGTGCCTATACACTTCAGAGTTTGCCTGGCTACCTAGCGAGCACTGAGAGGTAAAACACCACCCCAGCAGTACTGAACTGACTGTAAAAAACCACAGCAAAACCCCAAACAAAGAAAAAGAGAAACTAGTGTAGTTTCCTTGTTACTTTTATATGAAACAGTGCTTTTGGTGTCATCCTTTTTCAGATTTCATTTCTAGTGTATAACATCCAGAGTTTGATTCAGATCTCAGAAGAATCCGTAAGTATTTAAATAATTCCAGTATCCTCAGTTCAGGATGTACAGTGTTGCCATACACATTTCTCCAGAATCAAAGGTGAAAGAGAATTAAATAGGTTCCAGATGGAGTGGACTTTAGCTAAAGAGGAAAGTCAGAAGCTTAACCATATGATAGACCTAGAGGCAACTCCAAAGCTGCCAGGAGCTGCCTTTGGAGTCTGCCAAGGAGACAGATGCTCATGCCAACAGTGCATAGATTGGCATCATTTATATCACATCAGGCCTCATGCTGTCACGATGCCACAGTGCAAAGTACTAAGTCAGACAACTAATATTTAGAAAAGAGCAATCTCACTGCATATATTTAGATGATATATGCAATATCAGGGTTTTTTATTCTATTTACCATTTTTGGATCTTAGCTTTTAAGACATGAAAGCACATCTTGCCTTACTGTACTCATTTAACTGCTAATGAAAACATCACAGGTGCTCTGAAGTGTAAAGTTACAGTAAAACTTTCATTGCTATACCAATGCAAAACCTTGCCATAAGTCATGATCAGATACATGACAGTAACATCTTAAGTAGGTATTCCACTTACAAAGGCATTCCCCACAAGATCCAGGGAATGGTAGTGGCTTTTTCCTCTTTTTTTTTCACTTTACAAAACCTGAACATAAAGTACAAAGCTGCAAAGATATAAACACACAATACACATCTTAAAACTGTTTTTCTTTTAGTGGGTACATACATTGTTCCTAACTTCATGCTCTATCACTTGGAACATCTTTCTGTCTGAAAATAAATTACGCTCTGTATGGAACATCAAGCCTAACCTTAGGCATCTAGCAGCATAGAACTGTACAGATGTATTACAGCAAATATCCATATTACACGCTGTGTCATGGCATTCGAACAAGTGCAAACTCTTGCATGCAATTTTGGACACAAACTGGTTCAAACATGCCTTGTTTAGAGATCACTGTGCTGAGACTTTAGGTTTGATTGCACCGTCTGTTAAATGCACAGTTTCGTGGAGTTCCCTAAATGTATCTAATAATCATCTAAATCCAATATTAGTACAAAAGTTCTGAACAAAGTAGAGTGGAAACGGATAGAAAGCGCTGTATTGGCACACAGTAAATCAGTGGCATCAGAAAAGAGCATTGCAACTCTGATGTACATCCATAACAGGAAGGATTAACTTTATTCTCTCTGGACAAACCATCATAAAGTGTGTTAAAATCTACCTCTCCCTGATTGAGAGCCTGAATAAACATTTACAATTATTTAACAGCTGTTTAGGCAGCATGTTTACATATCCTGGGGCCTGTGCCATCCAAATATTGTGATTTCATTAAGGAGCTTTGTCCTAAAGAAGCTGAGGGAAAGAGACTTCTGAGAACCCTAGAACAACGTGGTAATTTTCCTACTGCACTACCTGGGCTTCACAAGGGGTTGATCCAGAAGCAACCTTACAGATGGTTTTACTAACACAGAAGTCCTGAGCAGCATGGTAAAACAGCACGGTCCTGGAAAAAATATTTAAAGAAAATGCATCACTACTCTGTAAGACACTGCATAAGCATCAACAACAATAACCACAAAATAGTTTTGCTAATTTGAGGACTTTCTGAAGCATTTCCTTGGTTTTCTACTCCAAACCCTCATTAAAAAAACCTACATTCTGTGCATCAGAAAAAGAAACATCTTCATACCAAAGCATTTCTGGCCAATCATTCTGCTTTTAAATCCCTGTACATGCTGAGATACTTTTGATATCATTCAAAATAGGCATTTCATTTGTCTAGGCATATCAGCATAAGCTCTCATGGCAAACTCTGTCTAGATAGCTGCATGACCGTGGCAGCTAGAGCCCAGAAAGACCTTTCCCTGGATTTATTGTCATTTGGAAGAGGTAAAGGAGTAGTTTCAAAAACCACTGATGAGAAATGATGAAGTCAGATAACCTTTAGTAAGTAAGGTATGTTCAGGATTAATGTTTCTGGAATTAATTGTTCTTCTTGTCTGCAAACTCAAATTACATGTAGGACCTAATATACTGCTCACATTATTTTAAAATGTATTATTTATAACAAGTGTGCCATTCTGCATAAAAATATTTAAACCAAATATATCTTTTTCAAACACTGTAAAGGTAAAAATATTTGCTTTTAAAGGATAAACACAGTATTTACATAACAGACACTTGAAAATAATGCAAATTATATTTGCTTAATCCAGTCAATTCAAATACAGTTCCTTTAATGTGGCAGAAGTTATAAATGAGTGGATATAATCTCTGCAGAGTTCAAATTTGCATTCCTTACAAAATAGTGCAGTTTCAGGAATTATGTCTTTCTGCTCTCAACCTCATCAGGCAAAGGAGACATTTGGCTGTTGTTTCATGAAAAGCATCTTTCTTATGTCTCCCATTTAGCTATGTAAATTACACATCATTTAAGAAGTGGAAGTAATAAGAAAAAACCACTGCATCCAAACCTATAGAAAGCAGAAAGGATGCTATGCACAGGCAAATACAAATGGCACAGACAAGTCACAGTATCATGTAAAAAAAGAGGTATCAAAAAGGCAACCCAGGTACTTCAGTTTCTCCAGTTGTGAGGCCAAGATGACAGTAAATAGAACTGATTTAAATATCAAACAAAAAAACATTTGTTTTTTCTTTCCACCTTACATCAATTTACCTGTGGAACTAATTGCCATATGACCCTGTGAAAGACCAGTGAGAAAAAAAGTAAAGCATATCCAAACTGGGTAGTAAACAATCATAAATGAATGAATTAGAAATGTGTATGTTAATATAAACTCCTGCTGAAACATGTAAGCTGTCCATTCACAATCAAAAAAAAGATTTCTGTAAGTGATATTTTCATGCTACACAGTTTATTTATTGTGACACAGATAGCTCTGGCCACTGCCAGACAAAGCACTGAAAGATAGGCACCGCTAAAAGGTAATTAAGGTAAATTGGACTGGTGTTTTGGGAAGAGGTGGGGGTGGCGAAGAGAGACACTAAAAGCCAAAACATCCTCTTTTTTCAGCCACTGTGAACAGCCACAAATTGTTTTCCTTTGGTCAGTAAGTGAAACACAGTCGTTTCAGTTTTATAAAACAGCACTGCAGTCTGATACATTTTTGACAGTTACAATCAAAAGGGGGAGTTTAGGAAAGCGGTTTGTCCAGTTTCATTAACTAACCCTCTATTGGATCAGACTACTTCAAAGCCAGCAGTCTCCACACAACACTTTCCCTTTGCAACAGTGACCATGTACACTGCTGGTGACAAAACCCATCTATGCTGTAACACAGCTTCTCCTCTACCAGGGTACCTCCCAGTCAGACACAGGACTCTGGTCAGGGCTGGTGTGATTTCAGGAACAGAGAACTCCCTGCACTTAGACTAGTCTGTCTGAACAGGTAGTGAGCACCCTGGGGAAACACACTTTTGGAGAGTTCTTCCATAATTAAGACCCCCAGGTAAGCCCCTGAAGCCACTAAAACTCTCAAAGCCGAGTGGATAACAACTGAATTCAATTAAATGTTATATCCATTCTTATCTTCCTTCTACTTTCCATTACCACACAGTGGATAAACAAAAGGACAGTATTACTGACTCGGAGCAAAGTTCACTGAGCTCATTCTCCTTTCCATGAAGGGCCACAAAGGAATGTCTTGAGATGAGCATGAGGCCAGGCCAAGCACACGCACTCTTCTCCCTTCTTGTGCTCTCAGCCTCCAACCATTTTCAGCTCAGCAACCTGCTTGACTCCATATCATCTTTTAATAACCCTCTGAGGACTATCTTGTCATGAACTTGTCTGTTCTCTTCTGAGCTGCTATGAACATAGCCAGAAAACAGAAATGATGGATTCATACCTTCTGAGATTACATGGACATAGAGCATTTAAGAATGACTAAATCATTGCTGAAATCTACTCAGTGTGTAAGTGACCAAGGTTATAATATAGCTCCTAATGGTTAGGTAAATGCTATGTTCAATGCTACACTTATTCACGTAGTTATTACTCTTTGCATTGCATCTAAATAACCACCTCTTCATGTAGACCAAAACTCTGCTATTCTAGTGCAACCAGATTTCCTAGATCTGCTGTTGTGCAAGTCACAATTCTGTGAACCTGTGAATTCTGTGAATTGCAGTGAAGGACTGACCTCTAAATTACAGTCAATTTTCTTCAGTCTGAGATCACTGCTGAACAGAAGGAGCTCTAAACAGTATAAAGGTGCACAGGTAACATAATAATATAAGTTATTTATAAGACCAAAACCTTTAGAAAATGTAATATTTAGAAAAGATAATATTAAAAATGTATTTTAAAATATGTACTTGAGCACAATATTTACTACAATGACAAATAACTTGCAGCCCATCATTACCGATGTGGAAGAAAATTCAAATTGCTAGGTAGTTGTACTGTTTTACTAAGGAAATTAAATTCTATGCAAGTAACTATAAAGTTGTAGTTGCCAAACTATTTCTACAAGAAGATAATTTTTTTAAGAATTCCAAGAAGGTAGAAAAAGAAAGAAACTAAGGCTATCTAATAAAAATATGAAACTCCCAGTAGGAGAAGAAAGCTTCAACCTTCCAGATATAAAACATATTACATAGCATTCACACTTGAGCAATTGATAGAATGGTTTAGAGAGACAGCCATGCAGTCAGCAGAATAGATAACCTTGGGGGAAAAAAAAGTATATGAAATTTCTATTCCTCCAGGTATTATTCATTTGCTGAAACTGGAGAAGCAAAGATCCAGAGCTTTAGACCATTAAGACTACAAAGAAAATGCAATTAGTTCATATGTAGAAAATTTAAGTTTAGTCTGTATTTCCTTATGAAACTTTAAAGGAAAAGAATCTCATTTTTAATAATAGAAAATACCAAGTTATCTTATTTCAATTGAGGTGTTACTGCAGTCAGTTAGAAATCATGACTGATCTTTTCATTTGAAAAGTACAACGTGTTTTTTCAATAGATATTGCCAATTCTTTTGGGCCCAATCCTAAAACAAAAGCTTTTCTGTTGCCTCCATAGGTTTTGTATTAGGCCTTTAGTAAACTGAAATGAAACAAAATCCCAGAACACTTAGGCATGTTGTCATTTATCAAACAGCCAACTAAAACTGCAATAGCATTCGAGTCACAGGCATTCTATCATCTCCAGTGAAACATGGTCCAAGTAGAGTGCAGGATCAAATTCAAACACTGGCTTTAGAATAGAGGAAAGAAATATGCCATAGCACGAGGTATACTATGAGTAACAGGAATATTAACTGTGGTCATATAGGGAAAATACACAGCCCTTATCCTATATAAAACCTTTGAATGAACCAAAACACTTTCTGATGTCAGATGCTGCCAGCTGTAAGACTGAACTATGATTTTTTTTTTTAATCTCAAGATTATACAACATCATTTAAAGAAATTTAGAAAAACTTTTGCTGAATAAGTTAAATCTTATTGTACTGGTTGAAGATATTCTTCCATGATGAATGCACATATAATTTCCACTTCTATAGGCTATTTGTCACCCACCTGTGAAGGAAGAAATGTAAGCAATGTAAGAACATACCCAAACCACACTTGGCTCCCTGTGCAAAAGCCTGAACTCCTGAAGAAAGAAATTTGCAGGCATGCAAATTTTCTCCACCTGAATGACAATTCAGGAATTAGGATTGAAGAACATGTGCCACTCTGACAGGATTCCCCTACTTGCACTAAAAGCTGCTGCTCATTCGCTTGCTAATTTAAAACAGTCCTGCTTGGGCTTCCACCATCGTTCCTCATGACTGCTATCTCCACTGAGCCTAAGGAGCACCAGACTTGCACTCCCTTTTGCTAAGTATCATGGGGTCCCTGTACATAACAGTACAAAAAGTACTGTCCTGCAGAAATGGTTTTTTTCCCCGTGAAACCCACTTTTGTAGATCCTGGAGTGCCTTGAATTATTGCTATTGCATATGGGAGAGGTGAAATCCGGAGAATACGTGGGCAATTGTAGCTGGATATGTATTTTCAGAAATTGAAGTGATTGCTGTGAAGGAATAGAAATTCCATACAAGTTTTTTTCCCTCAAAGTTACCTATTCTGCAGACTGCATGTCTGTCCCTGCAAAGCATTCTACCAATGGCTTAAGTGTGAATGTTAGTTAAAATACCTAAGGTTTAGAAGACTGAAGCATTTTCTACCAGTGCTTTCATATTTTGATGCCACAGTAGGCTATTGGAGTTATTTACTTGTCTTTTACCTAAAGCATTCACAACTCAGTTGTTTTAAAAATTCCTGGAGCTCCAGGTAGCTAAAAGTTTGAAAAACACCCCTTTTGAGTTTTGTTTTTTTCTTTTTTTAATGGTTCCACTGCTCACATGTATTTGAAACTCATTAAATATTTCATACAGCACAGAGATTAAAAAGGAGATTATTAAAAATACAGCCTGCTGACATGTAAAAAACTGTACAAATACCCACATCAGTTAGTCCATATACAAATCAAATCACTGAAGTTCTATTTACTTTTTTTAGAAAGTATGCAATAGTCTGTTAGATATCTGCCTTAAGCCTTAAGGCAAATATTTTACTTTCCATTTTTTTATTCTTTTAACCCTTTCAAAAATTACTACATTTATGCTAAAACATCAGAATATTTGAATCCTCACAACAGCAAAAGTTCTTTTCCTGTAGAATAGTTTTTAGAAGTTGTTAGAAACTTATACAGAGTTTTGATCTCCTCATATCTCTATTTTTCCTCTCATAAAATATTTAATAAAATAGTTCTTCATCCTAGAAAAAATGTTGGAAAAATATTACTGCATATCTGTTGTACACTGTAAGATTAATTAGGACTAAAATTTAGGATGATATCCTAATTTTTTTTTCCCCACATGCTATGATTCCTACATTGTGATTAAAGTCTTTGCCATTCTTTAAAGCAAAGTCTGGGAGAAGCTCTTCGCTAACTCTGAGTTTATGAATCTAAAATAATGAAATCATGTCTTTTCTTATTGTAAAGCCTACTTGATCGCCAAGGATTGAAAAGAAAAATCAGTGGGCCTTTACTATAAGGCTTTCAAGAGAAGACATAGAAACTGATAAATCAGATGCTTGATAAATGGCAGATTGCCAGAGCGCCATCCATATGGCTCTCAAGATAATGTCTGAAGATGATGAAAGTTTTCTTTGATTGAAAGCCTAGAGTTTCAGCCACTTTCCTCACACTGAAACTTGCACTAATAAGACTTAATTCAGAACAAGTTTTCTGTGCAGAGCACATTCTCATCTGGCCAGAAGATGGTCAATTATTATCACAACATTCATGCGTGCTTTTGAGGCTCTTCACAAGTCAATAAATTAGTCGTGCAGTAAGAATCAACTCTCCCTGTAAAGCCACAACATAGATTCAAGCAATGTTCAGCTCCTCTACAATGGAACAATTTTCCATCAGATTTAAGCACGAGATCTATAGGAAGGGATGATTGTTTCATACAGTTGTTTTTGGTTTTTTTTTCTATATGGGCAAATATCCATTTATTTTAAAAGTCCCAAAAGAAACCTAAATGAGATATCAAATGGATAGTTTGATTTGGTAAGTGAAACCAGGCACAGTCTGACCCAACTGTGATACTTAAGTGAACAACAGAACAAAAGACATCAGTGGAAGTGGCAAGGATGTGGAACCACTGGCAATCAGGCTACGTGTAGGAACTCAGGGTGAAGGAACGCGGATGTCTGATGAAGCCAAGAGGATCTCTGACGTTACTCTTTATATTGGTGATAAGATCAAGTTTATTAATTTATATATAACTCAAAATATTGATGCTGACAGCTGCTTAGCTACTGTTTTGTAACACTGGGCATGACCAAGATTCTTTTGCAGTTGCTCAGGAAGGCAAACAGCTAATTTCCTCTATCTTAAGATCCTCATTTCTAGAATGAACTTCTTACTTTATCTACCAGCTATTACTTTCACGCTTATCTTTTTAAACCAAATATATTCTACCTCACAAGCCTCTATCCATTGTATGTAGGTGTCCCAGAAGCAGAACATTAGTAAAGACTACTTGTATTTATGAGGTTGAAGGGTGAAAAACGCAATGCCCCAATTCAAACAAAGAGTTCAAATGTGATTAACTTGCCATTTAACGAACACCAGTCTGGGTTAAATGATGACTGATGACACAGTCCTTTTTGAGTTCATGTTTGAAAAATGAACTCTCTGCTACCTCTAGTTAACCAAGTTCATAGTTTTGCCTTAGTTTATACTCTACATTTGGATGAGGTGTATCAAATACGATTCATTCTTAAATAAAAAATCCAATCATTTTTGTTAGAAATTAATCCAATTTGTTTATTAATCTCTCAAATATGTCAAATGGATTTTTAATTGAGAAGTAATTGCATTTTACCTTTTACAGTCTTTGCTGAGTTCACAAGCTTATCATCAATCCTTTGGTGATTTCTCACCTGATAAAGAAATAACATACCTAATTAATCATGTTGTGCAATAACAAAACTCCTATTTAGAGGTACAATAATTAGATTGGGAAAAAACTAGGAAAACAAGAAAATTATTCCCCAAGGTAGAAGGATTGTGGGTTCTACTTGAAAGGAAGATATGCAGTTTGCGAAGTTGATTAATTAGTTTTAAGAGGATCTCAAAAAGCTTGGTACTTTGAAGTATGCAATCAGTTTGGGAAAAAATATATCTGTGCTACAAAGATACCTTGTACCAACTTTCAAAATATTATCTGTGGTGAAACACAGCATTTGCTTTGCTATATGAAAAACCTGTTTTCACTTTTGGAGACACAGTATGCTAAATTTTGGCAAGCTGAGTGATTTCCTATCTATGATTCATTTGGCAAGGCAGAAATGCTAAATAAGAAGCTTGCCTTGAATTTACATACCCCATCCATAAACTTTCAGCTGCAGCAGCTGAGAGTAAAGAAGATGCTAGTTCAAGTGAGAAGCCTTTTTGGACAAGAGTCTAATGAATCACAATTAAAATATATGGACATTCTCTACCAGATGATTATTTTTGTCGTTCTTATTAGACATCCAAAAAATGTAAAAATCTTTATACAGCTCATTTTGAGACCTGTGGCAGAGATGAACAGATAGTCTAAATGAATTATTTGAAGCTGACAACCTCAGCAAACTGTGGTTCAGAGCGACTGCGAGCAGCACAGCTGTGGCATCATGCTGAAAATATCACCCTAGCTGAACATACGTACAAACCTCAAGAATTAATGGTGTCCTGGAGGGGAAAAGATAGGAAAAGAATACTAAATTCTGTTAGGCACGTAAAAGAGTATCTGGAAAGTCTCTTTGGTACAGAAAATCAAGAATTCTCTGCTAAGAAAAAAGAAAATATAATGAAGAGAGTTTGCAAAGCTGTTTGGAACTTCCACTTCCTCTTGCAGGATACAATTTCAATGTACACAACACTTCAGCCTAAATAAAGAGTGAAATACTAAAAGTACATGAAGAGCTTCATGGATTCAAGATATAAAATTTCATAATAAACCAATTTTTCTTTTCCATTTCCTTATTTCATTTCTTAGTCTAGAAAAAGCTATTCAAATCTGTGAAGTTAAAAATCTGTCCATGAGGTACAATATTTTGAAAAGAAAACTAAAGTGTCATGAACTTAAAACTTTCTGATATCTGCAATCCTGAATAGTCAGAAATATCATGTCCAGCAGGACCAGAGCAGTGATCACCCCATTGTGCTCTGCACTGGTGAGGCCACACCTCATGTACTGGGTTCTGTTTTGAGCCCCTGGCTGTGAGAAGGACATTGGGGTGCTGGAGGGTGTCTGGAGAAGGGCAGCAAAGTGGAGACAGGGCTAGAGCACAAGTCTGGGGAGGAGCAGCTGAGGGAACTGGGGGTGCTCAGCCTGGAGGAGGCTGGAGGGAGATGTGATGGCTCTACAGCTGCCCGAAAGGAGGCTGTGGCCAGGTGGGGGTTGGTCTCCCCTCCCAAGGAACAAGTGATAATGACAAGAGAAAGTGACCTCAAGTTTCACCAGGTGAAGTTTAGACTGGATGTTAGGAACAAATTATTTGCCCAAAGGGTTGTCAGTGACTGAAAGAGGCTGCCCAGGGAAGTGGTGGAGTCACCATCCCTGGAGGTATTTAGATGTGCTTTGGCACATGGATTGATAAAGGACTTGGCAATGGCTGGGCTAACAGTTAGGCTTGCTGCTTGCAAAGGTCTTTTCCAACCTAAATGAACTAGTTATTCTATTATTTCAGATAATTCTGGAAATAGAAAAAATAATCTTTTTTAGAAATTGTTTCAAAAAATAAGTTTCTTTTTTATGCACTTGAATGTCTCTGCATTTAAAGCCAAAAGATATCCACTCTCTAAACAAAACTGATCTTAACTAGTCATCTCTTTTGCAGCACCTTTTTAAAGTATGGAACGTTATTTTTCCACTACTTGTCACAGTGAAGGTTTATTTGTGAAATATTTATTCCATTTCTTCCTGATTACTTCACAATCTCTAAAAAAAGTATTCATGCAACATTATTTCAGTTAATGCAATCTGCAAATCCCTGCTATATTTCATTCTACCAAGTAAACATTCCTTGACTTTTTCTCTCATGTCACACACTCCAGCAGCTGTGTCCTTGATGAATCTGGATAGAAATTAGTTTGATCTGATAGCATTCATCTTGTTTGCTAATTTTAAACTTTCTCTTCTCAATTCAAACATCTCTTCATTCAGCTATTCCTGATACCCATTTATTGGCAAATACAGTAGTCCCCAGCAGCTGGCAATATGAATTATACCTATTTATCCTAGAAATAGGCCAGCACTGCAAAATTTAAGACTGGCTGAAAAGCAGACAGATATTACAGAGGTGACTGTGAGAAGAACTGTAATAAGTGCTTGAACTTCTAGACAATGAATCAATTTGTTAGTCAGTAGAGTCATCATAAACATTTTTCTAAGCTTAGAGACATAAAAATTCAGTTCAGTCATTCTCCATGCACATGGTTAATCCTAATGTACCTACTTTTTAACAGCTAGGTCCATACTTTATACACTCAAGAAGCTTCTACCCTCTTGCTTATAATGACTTGTCATGCAGTCACCTATCAGCTGAACCTAATGAACATTAGTTTTCAGGTTCATGGCTGAAAACAGGATGGCATCTATCTCTATCACGTATCACTAGTCTGTTAAAATTTCTCCTGTGTGCTGAACGCTTATTTTAATAATAGATATGGAGCATTTCTTGTTTCCTAAATGTTTAATATGGACCAACTGCTCAAAACTAATGTCTTGTGAAATCGTTTACTTTTACATGTTTCAATGTTTTTTAAAAAACATAAATTCATATTTTAATATTTGAGTAAGGATATAATAAGAATTCCTCCACTTGGCCACACCTGCAAAAGTCCACTGAAGTACTGAAGGGTTCAAATTAATTTCTTTTACTCACATGATAGACAGTTATGATGGAAAACCGGTATGAAGTTTTACTTATGCAGATGGAGAGAGTTTTCCTCATATTAAGTGAAAGGATGGAGAGAAGTTATGGAGGGAGTTATATGTTATTGTTCTCCAAAGCTCTGGAAACCAGACAAAGAACAACAGCACAAGGATTTGTTAGCTTTGTTTCAGAAAAGCCTATTTTACTGGAAGGAATCGCCCATATGGTTGTACAAAGGCTGTGCTGGCGTGGGGCTAAGCACAGAGAGAAGTCACAGTGTGGAGATGCTAAGCCACCTGATGAAGGGCATTTATTTGTGCTTACAGAGATATTGGGTATTTCTTTGCAATATTTTTTTCACCTGAAGATTTCTTACTTCTCTCTTATGGGAAGAATTAAATGAGGGGACATTACATTTTGATTTTTTTTTTCTTTTTAATAGAAAACCAAAATGTTTCCAAAGACTAGTAATACTCTTAAGCTTCTCCGCATCCTTCTCTTCAGCTCTTACTATTTACAAGTATGTACATTCTAAAAATTATACTGTACATTGTGGATATGAACTATATCTATGAGGAAATAAAAATCAAAGCAATCAATTATTAGTGTCCTAGAAGTACTGAAACTTTATAATCAATAATCCCTACTAAGGTTCAGGTATACAGAGGAAATGTAAAAGGCTTCTACAATTTTTATTTTGTTTTATTCTTTCCTAAAGGAAACAATGAAAATAAACCACATCATATACTACAACCTGCAGTCACATTGGAGCTGCCACAGATACAGATAAATAAAAGGATCTAAAGAAAAAGTTGCTGCTGTAAAACTGTACAGTTTGTTATTACACCGCATTCAACGAAAAGCCTAGTTAATTTATGGATGTTGGCTCCCCCTTAATAAGTGCTAAATCTGAATATAATAAACAGGCATCATAACTGTCACAATTTTGTTAAAATAAATTCAACTCAGGGCCAAGTTTCCTGGCATATGTTTGTGCTGTGTATTGCAGGCAGATGTAAGCAACTCTGCCTACCCTCTGAGCCTGGGAAAAACACCCCGCTAGATAACTGCAGTAGCATGATGTGATGCCTACATTAATAAACCCTGCTGAGAGGCAGCTTTATTTGTGTAGACTTGCTGCTGTGCTAACACAGTTGCACAGTTTTCTTTTAGCTCAGAGCTCACACAGAATAATCCCAGATGTATGGTATAAACATACCAATGGTTTAAATCCCCCTCCCCCCTCAAATCTCCACATTTTTATAACCATGATATACTAGAACCTGTAATCAGCTTGGAGATGTTGCATGTATAATTCCACCAGCCAACTGCTATTCCTACTGAAATTATGCTGTTTGGAGAAACCTTACTGACATGAGATACATAATCATGTTAAAGCAGATCTGTCTGCAGGCGTTATCTTGCTGCAATTTATCAGTGTATTATTACATTCCTACTTACTATGGGAAGGCATTGTCATTTTAACATAATACCAAATATAAGGTATATTAAATACACCAATAAAGATTATGATAGGCAAACACACTATGTGTTGATATAAAATATATTTTATAATTAGTGCTGATAGGTTTTCCAGAACTTGCAATAGATGCCTGTTGTTCTTTCTAAGAAGTTGCCTTATTGAAATTGAGAAATAACAGAAATTATGCACATACCCAGAGAAGCACATGCACATCTCTATAAGTGGTTTGCAGAATACATACTTTACTTTAACCTGAAAAGCAACCCTACCCACCAAATTCCAAACCTCAAATGATTATAGTTTTTTCACTTTGTAGGCCAGCCTCAAAGTTTCAACCACTATATTTTTTAATGTACTAATAGAGGGATAAAACAGCTATAAACACTTCCCTCCAAACTGCCCAATAAAAACATTTGGGAGTTTATTTCCTTCTGGTTTGTGCTTTGTTTAATTTTATTTTTTTTATTGACAGGAATCTTATGACACACTCTCTAAAACAGAAGCCTGATAATATTCTATGCAGAAATTACAGATTTCATGACAGCCCTTAAAAACAAATGTTAAATTGTAAAATGTAGTGATGTTAAGCCAATCCTACCTCTGAAACCCACTGTTATAAATCAATGAATACACACTGAAGTGAGTTTTTCTTATCTACCCCTAACTATCTCTGTAATATTTCCTCTCTGCATCACCACTCTCACTAGATAAAGAAATGCTAATCTAGCCCTAATATAGAATTTAACATGTATGGACTACATTATGGATTGACTGAGACAATCATTCATCATGCACTAATTAAAACCATCTTTCTCTGTTTAATTATTGGTCTCTAACGTTACTGGATGAAGACAATGTAATTCTCAAGGAGTCGACAAGTGTGTATTTGTTGGCAACACTGAAAGCTGTCATGCAGTCGGTGGTTTCAATTTTCTTTCAAAATTATGCTGGAAGAAGCACTTCTGCAATGCCTTGGGAAAAAATAAAATAAAAGTAGTGAACATCTGCTGATATTGATTCTGTGAATCTGAAACTTTATGAAACCATAGATGGGATGCATTTGACGAGCATTTTTCTGGAACACTTTCAGACTTAAGCAAACAACATCTGTTAATATTGATTTTTGGGTTACATTGAAACTTTCAGAAGAATTACAATCAGGGGGTGATTGAAAAGTGTTGCTATATATGTTAGAAGATCAAATACTAAACACAGGTTTAAAGGGTCTGTTTCCCTTTAGCTTCATTAATAAACTACAATCATTCCACTCTAGAAGAAAATAAAAAGAATAAAGGTGAGAAAAACACTTATGTTATTCTTAACACAGTAAAAGATCAGGGAATAAAATTAACATACATGAAAGTTAGTGAAAATGTCTGATGGAAAATTTTGCAGTTCTACAGCTGACATGAACAGCTACATTATAATAAAAAATAAGCCCATAGAATAGAAATCATTATGATAGCTGAACAATCCTGTTTTGAAAAGCTTCTAGCTACAAAAATGAAATTTTATTTCCCCAATACTCTAAAGCTTTTAATCATTAACAAAATTAAGTAGTACAGACAAAATATTTCACTTTTATAGTGCTTAGTTAACTCCAGCTCCCCTGCAGCAACTGGGCATTCATGCATATGATAATTTATGAAATGGTAGTGGTATACAAAATACTATGGAACAGCAAAAATTATGGGAAATAGATGAATTCTGTGCAATTAATAAAAACATCTCTACAACAGAACATCGTTTTTAAGATACAGTTTCCTGATGCAACTGGACTTACCAGTTATTAAACAGAATAAAATCTTTCCATGACCAAGGTAGGAATCACAAGGATAAATGTATTCTTTACCAAGCCCTTACATCTCTTCCAGTCACAGATTATACCTGGATATGAACAGGTAATGCTCCTAATGAATCAACTTCAGCTAGAGGTCATACAACTTAGAGGTGCTATCAGGTTTTGATAAAAGTCATCTGAATGCTACCACCTGTCTAAAAAATAAGTTATTTATTCACTGCAAGTGTTTTAGAGGACAAAGCATTCAATTTTATAAATTTACTTCTTAACTCAAAGTTACTCTGCTTCTCTGTCCTATAGAAATTCTATTTGCACTTGAGAGATTTCTTGAAGTCAAATCCCAACCATATGGAGGTAGCAGTCAGTTCTATTTATCTTTCACACCATATGAAGTACCACCAGCCAGTCCAGTATCTTGCTGGTAAATCTAAGCAAGACATGGGTAATGTTAGTAGTGAGAAAGAAACACTTGACAGCACCGTGTGCTGCCTTCAGTGGAGAACATCTGTCTGCAAACCACCAAAATAACATGAAAAAAAAATCAGGATTTCTTGTTGATGCTGATAGTAGCCATGTAGCTTGGACTACTGTGTGTATATACATATAATTGTGAACACACAGATGACTTGCTTGAGTGTGTATGTAATGTATTCAGACAAATGTTAACCTATCTTGTTACACAATACAGATTTTGCCAACTCCTGACAATTTTATGAAACATAATTTATATTTTTTTTTCATAATTGAGAACTTAGCTTTTGCTTTCTTCAGTCCAAAATCACATATCTGGGTATTTATGCATTGGTCTTGAAAGAAGCTGCAGGTGGTACCAAGTATCTTATCTATCCTGGACTGTTCTGCTCCCTGGGAGAACACCTACCTGTGTTCTCCCAGGGGTTCCAGTCCTTCTATTAAAGCTGACCAGCAACTACAATCTGGAGTAACACCTCATCTCTCTGTGGATAAAGGTAACCACTTTCAGGACCTGACTCTTAACATGCTAAAGAGGTTTTTCCCAGAAATCAGAGACACGTGTGAGGAAAGACAATTGAAATAAACACATATTTTAAGGAAAAAAATTCCATCCATTGTCAAAAAAGATGTGAAAGGACCAATTTTTGAAGAAAAGTCAGAATGAAGGTCCTGCATTGAATGCTGAAATGTGCTCAGGTAATACAGGCATGAGCAGGATTTAAAATCTGAGATACAAAAGAGAAATGGCTTTTCTTAAGTATTTGTGAAATGCTTTAGTGCTTATATTTCAGAGCAGCTCTGGCCACGGCCCAGAGTGCTTCTGAGGATCAAAGAGTTAACATGGCACCCATCACTCTTCTGCTCTTGAAGCCTAACAGCAATCAGTACCCAAGTAGCACTCCTATTTCATAAGCATACCTTTACAGTACAACCATTGCACAGGGGGTACTCTTCAAATTAAATGCTTTCATGTGGAGTGATTTATAAAGAAATGTGTATATAAGAAAAAAAAGCACCTTCATTCATGGCAGCATTTTTCCCCATGCTATACAGTGAGGCCAGGGACACTAAAAAGAGTGAGAATAACCTGGCAGAAAACTCCTATCTACTGCCTAAAGCACAGTTTGCTACAATGCCTTCAAAATAATGTGTTTTTTCTGTATACGTATACACACACACATATATATACCTATATGTACACCTATACTCTTATAAACATATTTGCCCTTATATACAGATAGATGTATATTTGCTTTCAGACAGGAACATCTCAAGCTCTGAAACAGATATAACATGAGACAAGCAAACAGTCTGTGAGACAACACTAGTCTCCTACTTGGTTTCAAGGAGATTAATCTATTGGTCTAGACACCATAAAAATTGAAAGAAATGGACATGGAAAACAAAAAAACAATTCTCTGTTTGATCTTCTGCTTCTAATTCACGGGGTTCATACAATTTAAAATGGGGAATTTAACACTAATTACTACGTTAGAACTAGGATTGCTAATGCAATTCATAGCTGACCTTCAGATGATAGCATTCTGCATTTACACTGTGGATCTTATCTAAAGGCAAGTACATCTCTTCTCAGTAGAAATCTTGACCAAACTGAAACCAAAAAGAATTCCTGTTTACTTAGTCTACTTCAATATGTTTTTTATAATTTTTAGTCTTTCATGGAAATGAACGGAACAATGTAAAAAATTAGGACATCAAACTCTTCAGTGCATTAAAGGCCTTCCTCATTGGCTCAAGAACAGTTGGAAGTCCTACTTTTAAAATGCTTCTTAGAGATGAATTAAAACATTCCTTGTGACTACTTCTAATTTCCCAACTATTCAAAGTGATTAAATAAAAACATTGACTAGCTACTATAAACCTTTTAAACACCATCACATAGAAGATACAGCCATGTGCCTGTTCTACAAACCATGGACAAATACCTCTCTGAGACATGTTTAAAATCTGTTCAGAGGAATTACATTTTTTTAAAAAGTGTTACAAAGGTGAAAGCACTAAGATATTTAACCATTCCTTCTGAGCAATTCACCCACATTTATTTGAAAATCTTTAGTAATCATTGATTGTAAATAATTTAATATAAATGAAACCATGCATTTGTTGCTTTGTCTGCTCTGAAGTATTTGCAAAACTGGTCAGTCCCTGAAAAAAAACAATTGGATCTTCGAACACTGAGCAGGTTTAGCCAGATGGTGGTGCAGGCTGGGGTATCATTAAATTTGTCTCGTATTCTTTTAAGTAGCATCAAATTGGCATCTATTTCTAATGTATTACCCATGCAGGCAGAGCAAAAGATAATGGGGTAACAGGCAAAGAGTGATCTTGTTCAAGTTAGTTAAATTTCCTATCATCTCTACTGCTCAAATGAGGTCTAATTTGGTGATTCTGACTTCCCTTAGAAAACTTGTAAAACTCTGAACCTTTGTGCCTTGATAAAGTCTGGAGCGCCATGTGAAATGCCTTTGTGGAATGAGTTTGTAACTGCCAAGGTGGATACATTTAATGATATGGTTACTGATTTTAATTAAAGGGGAAATTATGGAAAAAGTACTGGTAGCAGAAAAGGTCAGGAAATTCCTCCAAATTTGTATTTTATCATATGCTTCCTGCTATTGATTTGGATAATACAGAAGATAGAAGATATTATCTAAATTACCATCATTGCTGTCATCTTTTAATTGAAGATTTCTACTTACTAACCTGAAACTTCTTTCCTGTCTTTTTTTTTTTTTCAGTCTGAGAATTTCTAAATCAGTGAGTTTGTCTCACCTGGCATGAAGACCTATTCTGATAACTCAATCCTTCCCCAGACAGAATTCTTGTCCTTTGCAAAGCTCTACGCAAAAGTTAAGCAGGAGAAATGCAACTGGCATTTAAATTCATACTGAGGGCATTGTGTTAACTGTCACTGAGATTAATGCAACCTGCAAAAGGCATTGTGGTAGCTGGCAGTTAGATTTATATAGTGCACTTAATGAAGATATACAGTGTGTTTAAATGCTCCTGGACATTGCTTCCTCTGCTCCTCTCTCTAGTTCTCCAAAAAGCAGAGCTTGACAATTATTTGAAGCAAGTCCATCTTTCAGAAACAGTCACTGAGCCACCACGTGCCTTTCTGCCCACTCCAAGTATTTATTTTCCATGACTTTTCACATCTGCATACCGAGTACAAGCATCTACTGTGTTGTTTACATTCTTCTGCTCTAAATATCTTCAAAACAGCACTACTCAAGATATCTTCCTTAATATTTGATTGAAAGTCAAGGAAACAGATTTAATGAAATATTTTTCTAACCAGGTCTTCTTTATGGTACTATATAGCTTCTTTCATTGCTGCACAACAACTATTATTACAATTTCCAAAGCTAAGTTCCTCAGGTAAGGCCATTCTTCCTACATCATTTTACAACTTGCCCGTGTGGAAGATGATTAGGAGTAAAAAATTTATTTTAAGGAGTTGTAATATTTAATTCCACACCATGGTAATTTTAGCATCACTATTCCAAGCCCTTTAGGGGTTTATCACCAGGTGATAGTAGTTTGAAAACTAAAGCATAAGATCAACTTTCAATTGATTCCTTTTTTTTTAATTCCTGTTATTCTCAGCTGATGTAAAAGGCTGCTGAACTTCGATTTTTATTTTGGTAAATAAGCATTTGCATCTATCAAGGACAAATGACCTAGCCAAGGTAAATAGATGAATATACAAGCAAAGCAGCAGGTTTACAAGGAGCAATACCAATACTAAAGAAAAGAGAAAGAAACGCAACCTACAAAATACAGCATACCTTTAATAAAAGCTTTTTTAAGAACTGGATTACATTAATATAGTATATTAAGTATAGTTTATCAACTATTTAAAATTATTTTTAGCTTATTGCTTTTGTTTAATTACTTTTTTTTTCTAGACTTCGTCTCCCCACTCTCTTGCAAATGATAAATACATTATACATATTCTTGAAAACATTTTGAAAAAGCTACCTCTGCACAAAACAGCTAATTGTGACCACTACTCTCTGTAATCTTCTAACAACCTCTGTCAGGTGCTTTTGTGTTTCTTGATCCTATCTATATGGAAAAGAGAAGATGAATATGCTATTTACATTATACTGTACTTTGATTTTATTCACTAGTCTGAAAAAAAAGACAAAATTTTGTGCAGCATAGCATGTTTGAAAAACAACTTGGACAGCTTTTTTTAATTATTATTTGGTTTTGAGATAATTGACATGGAATTTTATTTACCTCTCAAGGCATCTATCTTTAATTAAACTGCTGTCAGTAACAGTAAATCCTTTTATCAAAACACACAGAAATTATGAAAAGAATAAAGTCTGATACATATTACTGACTATGATATGAATCACAGATTGGTTTGTGTTGGGAAGGGACTTCAAAGCTCATCTACTCCCACTCCCTGCCATGGGCAGGGACACCCCCCACCAGCCCAGGTTGCCCAAAGCTCCATCCAACCTGGATTTGAACCCTGCCAGGGATCCAGGGGCACACCCAGCTTCTCTGGGCACCCCGTGCCAGGGCCTCACCACCCTCACAGGGAAGACTTTTTTTTCCGAATCTCTAATCCAAATCTTCCCTTCTTCAGTTTAAGGCTGTTTGCCCTTATCCTGTCACCCCATGCCCTTACAAACATTCCTTCTCCAGCTTTCCTGTAACCCAGTTTAGGACTGGGAGGCTGCAGTAAGGTCTTCCCAGGGCCTTTTCTTCCCTAGGCAACATACAGAGCTCTCTCATTTCAAATATTGATCCACTTACCCAGACTAACTGTGAGTAAACAGTCATGCAGAAACTATAAACATTATCAATATATTATCTGTTAATCCTCAATAAAATTTAGTATGTATTCCCTTGAAAAGTGACAAGAACACAGATTTAAAAATCAGACTCTTGTGTTAAACTGCCATAAAGCAATGATGACTTTAGACAAAAGAAAGCTGAAGAATTATCAAAACTGCTATTTTCCTGAAGGGTATTTCATGTCAGCCATGATTTCTTATTAAAATTCAGTTTTTAAATTATTATATTTGAGCATTCACTTATAATTTATCATCTTGTTCATTGAGATGCATGATTAATGAAAGGAAGCTGAAAGGTAATTGAAAAGTACTAAAAAAATTAATATATTAGATCTGTTATTTTTAATTTTCCAAAGGATCATCTGAAAGCCCCCTTTCACTTCAATGGAGTCTTTTTAAATGACCACAAGATTAATATTATGGGCTTCAACCCATATCAGTGCTTTCAGAAGGGGCAGGGCCTTACATATGTAGAAGTCCTGTCAATGATCTTTTCTGCCTTTATAATTTCAAGTCAGTCTCTCATTGCAAGATTAAAACCCAAAAAGCATATTTATGTGTATTGCAATATTTGGATTAATGTGAGGAACCAAATGGATTTACAAATAGTTCAGTTTAAGTAAACTTGGGTGAAATTAATTTCTTATTTACTGTGCATTTGTACCAGTTCATTTTATTCAGACAAATAAATCCCATCTCCTCTTCCTGAGGAATTATGCTCACCAAGGACTTTTTGCAGAACATATATAAGTGGAAAGGATGCATGGAAACAGAAGAGATTCTAAGCTCTGTATACTCCCCCTATATCAAAGATGGCTCAGCATGATGATCTGCTTTATTTCCAACCAGAGCACTGGGAATGATTGTAACGAATCTTTGAAGATGTTGCAAAAATAACACTCTTGTGGTTTTAATTTTTCAGAGGTCATTCCCTTTAGAAATATGTCAGCTTCTATAAATGACAAATAATGTCTAATGATGAACAACCAGAGATGATCGGCCAGCTGGCTGATTGATATTCAAAGTCGACTCAAAAGACGGCTGCGTAACAAAGGGAAAGGAATACACAGCGCAAGTATGACACACGGGTTCAACTGGTAAAACACACATCAAAGAATATCCTGAGTACAAAAAGGAACTGTTTAATTAGCAGCTTGAAGAAGACTGACCATTTGCATACTGAGCAAACAACTGAGCTATCTGTGTTCTGATCAAAGGCATTTAGATCTGAATGGTCAGGGATAATACATGTATTATGTATCACTCAATTACACATTAATGCACAAGTCTGAGTCAGAAATGCTCAATGTTTGCTCATAGAAACATGTTGCCTTAATCAGTGGAGTTCAGAGATCTCCTACTATAATTGTCATACCAATAAGCTTGGTGGACAGACACAGTTCTGACAGAAGAGCAAATCTGTTCTAATTAAGGGTATGGGGCTAAGGAAGCAAAATGCAGTTAGTGCTCTTTTCTTTTGCCCTTTATTTCCCCCTATACTTCATATAATAATCCAGATGCTGAAGAAGAATAGCTCAATGACTATTGATAAATTCTTCCCTTCATTCCATTTGAACTATTTCCATTTTATTTTAGTATCACCATGCGCAAAGTCTCAATAGATGAACCACTTGTTTCTGAAACCTTACATGTCCCACAGTTCTTCTAAAACTCTGAGACTGATATTGAGAATTAGCTTCATATTTACAGGGTTTGAAATGTGCATGTGTGACTGGTGCAATCGAGATTCAATTTCATACAAGCTACTGCAAACCAATAATGAGGTTCTCACTGATGTGAAGATTCAACTGTCAGTTCAAAGCTTTCATTTCTGGGCTATTCCATTTGCTAGAAAAAAAGAACATTTGAAACAATGTTTGTAAGCTGAATGATAAAGTATCCCCAGGGATCTGAGCAAAAGCAGTTAACAAAGAAACCATCCAAAGAACTTTGTGTCATTTGCAACAACGGCACAGAAATGCAGATCTCTAATATATTTTTACTTCCACAATTAACATCAAACAGCTTTTCTACATAACTTATTATCATTAGATTTCAAAGCACTTTACAATGTCTGCTGCCATCAGCCATCAAAAACACAAACCTAATTGTTTATTAGTGGTGCCTATCATGTTTATGAAACACCTTGGCAGTGAAATGTCTTCCACACGGTACTGATGGATACATCCATACTAGGGAATTCTACCATTCCCAGGCAATGGTTCTGTATATGGTTAAAATAATCCAGGTAATGTTTCTGGCCTGGGCCAATTTCCACTCTCCCATATAATTCCCAAGCCTAGGTGGGGAGCTGGAGCTTTCCCATGATAACTTTCAGAAGGCCATTCACATGCAGCCACCCTGTTTTGGCGGTAAGAGATTTGCTAGCACAGGGTTGATCTGTGCCAATTGGCCTCAGTGCCCAGGAATCTTCCTGGGTGTGTTTGATTTACTGGTGTCAATAGCCTGATGCACCAAGACTTCATTGAACTATTTGCTCATTTTATGTGATCTTGTACTACAGTGGCAAGAAAAAAATCTAGGTAGGGGAACAAAGAAATATTATAATGGACATTTCAAACTTTTTTATAATTGAAATAAAAGTCTCATAATGTGTTATACATTATCTTAATATCATCTGTTTAAAAATTGAAGACATAACATTTTGTCCCTTTAAATAGATACTGTTCTCTCCATGTAGTTCAAGATTTTGGTTAAAGTGTAACTTGGTCCCCACTGTCCATCAGGTATACTGTATTTTCCTCTTTCAGATTAAATGTTAGATAAAAGACAAGGCTTTAGGGGTATTAACCTTAAGAAAAATTGTTAAATACCATTGAAAAAGCAACATGCAAACTGTAATTTCACTTCTTGTGATGCTTTAGATTTCTACACTCCCACACTACACAACCCCAATAATCTGTCCAAGGTCACACACACTGAAAATACCAGTTAGAGCTTAACTCACAATGTCCTGAAGATACACATGTAGAACAGTGGTCTGGTTTGCTGTAGCTTTCCCAGTAGCATCAAGTTTGTCAGGATGTTTTGTAATTTAGGACGTTACAAAGAGTTGAGTCTATGTTTACAGAATTTAACAACCCTGCTAACTTACTGAGGGAATTCGGTCCAACACCCACCCTTTACACACCACAGGCAGCAGGCTTCATGGCACAGACTTGAGTGTTGGGAGAATCTCTCTCATTAACAGGTTAGAGAATGGTTAAGTGGATTCAGAAAGATCATTCCAACTCAAACCCCCATGATTCTCATTGCCTCGTTCTTTATTTTATACAAAGCAAACCAGATCCACCAGATTCTTATCACTGAATAACATAAATATTACTGATTAGAAAACTCTCTGGAAGGGGAGAACACAAGTCTCTAATCTTATATTTTAGGAACCAAACCAAATTCTTTTACTTTCTAACCAAGTACCCTAACTACTCAACTACCTGATCAGAGGGACCTCTCTTTCTGCCTGGCAGCTTTCCAAAAATAGCCTGTTACCTTCTTTGGGTTTCTTACAAGTATTCAAAAATATAACAATTCAATGAACACCTAATGAAATATTTGCTAATGAAAATAACAATATCAAAAAAAGTATAAAAAGCTCAGGAAGCAAAAACATACTGAAAAATCATTTCAGTTTGACCACTTTTTCAACCAATTTCTGGACTCAGGTACTAAAAAAAAAAATAAATCATTAACTGTTATAGAATTCTAGATAAGAAAATGCTATTTTATTTCCCCAAAAGAAAAAAGGCAAACCAGAAGCACATGAGCACAGCAGGACTTTGAGGCATATTAACAACTTTTTAAAAACAGAAGAGGATTGTTTTGCTTTTTGTGTTTCAATACAGCTGAACACACTATCAGCAAGTGACCTATCTCTAAATCCCCATTGCAGAATGAATTCCTATTTTGTATTGATTCAACAGGATCAAGAACAAAGTGTGTCTTGAAGACAGAGAAGCGGGGAGGAGCTAAACCACGGTGTTTTGATGCGTGCACGAAGACAAAACCAGACTCAAAGCACCACAAAGTAAAGACTCTTTTTCTTCTTACTACTCAGTTTTAAATCCAGGACATGTTTTCAAAAACATGTGAAGTGACACAAGAATTAAGTTCTGTTCAAAATGGTAATAGAGACAGAAATTCAGTTTAAAGGAAATGGATCTTTAATAATATCTTAAACCTCTGGAACCACACAACTAGAAATCCTCAATGAGACAAAATCCTGAAGCATACCTGTGACTTTTTCTTTTTTTTGGTTTCAGGAACAACCTTCACTTTGAGGCAGTGAACCCCAAAATAACTCCTGCTAATGTGTGGTTGTGAATTGAGCGAACTTGTGTCATCTGCTTTTATGAGAACAGCTGCTTTTTCAAATTCCTTTCCATCCCCCTTGATACTAAAAACTTCACCAATTTTTCTATGGGTTTTTGAAGTATAAATAGCATTTCAACTAGACAATCTACTGAATTCAGAACGAGGAAAATACAATCCAGATTTCCAAACACTGACCTAACAAAACATGACTTTGGGAAGTTACTTGGTATTATGGCAGGGAAAATTGCCTATACCTGTAAACCAGAAACCAGAGTCTGTAATTAATAAGTGAATAGAATGGGTAAAAGTTCTAAGTAAAAGAAATGTTAAAAATAATAAATAAATAAATAAATGAAACCCAAAACCCAAGCTGTACAGCACAATTATTTCACGTTACACTAACAACAAATTGATGCCTTCACAGGATTAAGGGACAGAATCTGCCTTGCTAGTATTAGGAGTCTTTACAGAAAACAGTGAATAAACTTTGTAGCTAGTATGGTAGCATACAGCTTCTGAAGAGAAAGGCAAGCAGAGTGCTTGAGAAAAAGGAAAGGATGCTTCTTCCCTTAGATCTTCTCTACAACAGCCATGACTAATTTTTTAAAGAAATCTGATTATTTTTATACATACTAAGGACAGTTTTACCTCATTTGTTAATTAGAACCTGAAGCTAAGGTGGTTTCCAAGGTTTCCAGACATCATGTTCTTCATGATCTACCTTCACATGAAATGTATAGCTGTAAGTACTTCTCTCTTTACGAGGACAAGATGGCTATTAAGCAGGTCTGGGGAGATAAATCCCACACAGTTTGTACAGTGATATAGATTGAAAAACTCAAAAAAATTTCAAATGTACTCTATTTTCTCTGAGTAAACCAGAAGTGGGTCAGAGACATGCCTTTGTCTCAGCTTTGTCTCTTTTGAATTAAAATACTAAACATTGTGTATCATTTTCATATAAATCACCAAGATGAGATAAAGGCAAGGTTCCTTGACACTTCATTTTCTTTCCTGAGTTCCACTTCATGTTGGCTATGTTCAGTTGGCTCATTCAAATTCACAGAATCACAGAATTGTAGGAGTTGGAAGGGAACCTTCAGAGATCATCAAGTCCAAACCCCTGCCAAAGCAGGTTCCCTAGAGCAGGTCACACAGGTCAGTGTCCAGACAGGTCTTGAATGTCTCCAGAGAAGGAGACTCCACAACCTCCCTGGGCACAGCCTGTTCCAGTGCTCCATCACCCTCACTGTGACACTGTGACCCTCACTTCTTTTGGCACATCAGTGCAGAACCTCCTGTGGTCCAACTGGTGACCATCACCCCTTGTCCTGTCCCCACAGGCCACTGAGAAGAGGTTGGCCAGTTCCCTTTGTCTCCCACACTTCAAATATTTGTAAACATTGATGAGATTCCCTCTCAGTCTTCTCTTCTCAAGGCTGAACAGCCCCAGTAAATACAAATCAGAGAATTTTTTTCAAAGCCAGGAAAAGGACAGAGTGACTTGTCCTCATCTGTCCTCTCACCAGCTACACTGTAGGCTGTACCTACAGAACTCGGACTATGTCTGTAAATTATGCCACAGGCAGGATATCAATGCAAAATGCTGTCACTGTATCAACATACAACTTGGGTGAGATGTTATTCTCTGATGCATATTCCTTCTAACATGCATCACTCTGGAAGCAGCTGAAGTTACATTGAAAATTCTAGTTATTTCAGAATAAAAATATCCAAATAGGCGCTTTCCAGTGCAGTTACTATAGAAACTGTGAGAGTGGGAAATTAATTCTAGCTCTCTAACAAGAGTCAAGAATAACCACTTTCCATTACATATGCATAACGATAAAACTATGTTAGCTCATATAAAATAATAATTATGAAAATTATTTTTTCATGAAGTGGATTTTTATTTTTAAAAGAGATCTTGAGCAAGCAAGCAAAACCAAACTGCAAAAATTCTCTGCACAGAGAGCTAGTCATGTCACCAAAAACTTTCAAATCTGAGACAGAAAGCTCATTTTTGGCAGTGCCTCTGCTTCCTTGCTTTCTTCTGTGCTTAGAGATTTTGGGAAACATGAATTGTAGATGATCCATAAATTCCTACATGGTGCCACACACATCTCAATGCACACACAAGTTCAACTTCCAAAAAGATCTGAGTAAGCAAGAAATGCATCATCCAACTCTCAGCTGGCAAATATTTTGTCAGGTAAGAGTTAAGAGCATTGGATTGCACCATGCAGATTTACAATGTTTCTGCTGGGTATAGTCTCAGTAGCTGCTTGACAGTCAGGGGGCTTTATATGGTGTGGCATGTTTAGAGCAAATCTTCTGCTTTTTATTTTCCTTTCATTTTTACTTTGCTGCCTGAGTGCTTGCTTTCTGAAACAAGGAAAAGGCATCTACATGAAGTGTCTGCAAATCCTTGCAGCTTAATTGCTGTCATCTGGGGACTTGTTATTGTTAAATTTAATAGACATTGGGGTGTTCTCTACAGAGACCTTTAATGTGTTTGGGGCTTTAGAGATCTCTGAAGAAAAATGGAACTTATGGAGAGAAAGTCAATGGTCCACCAACTAAGGAAAATCCTGCATCTGCTAAAGAACATATTTCTATTAATATTACTCCATAGACTTTGGGTCCTAAAGGACCAGGGATGACAGGAATAATTGAAACCTTTTACTCTTGCTAAGATTATAAAATGATGTCCAGCATGAAAATATCTCTCACTGTTTGTACTGTGAAAGAGGAATATTTTCTTGTATGTAGTTGTGCATTCCTAGCATGCAGATGTAGAGGTTATTATAATAAGGTAACATCAGCTCCATTTGGATCATATTTTCCCGCCCAAAGATTCATAGATCACTACTATATAAAGACAGATTCAAGTTATTGCTTTCCCAGAATGAATGCTGGTTTTGGAGGGATTTTTCTAGATGCAGCACTGACCCTGCAATACAAACCCACACCTAAATGAGATTTGAGCCCTATCTTCTTGCAGAGATGTTGCAAGTAATACAGATTGGCAGAGATGTATCAAACTCAAGATTACATTTTGTGCTTGTGGAACCTCTACAAAAGCACCTTCTGACTTGGAAAGAACTTTCTTAGTTCATGCAGGCAGACAGTCGAGACTCTGGTTTAACACCATCTAAGCTTTTTTTTTTCTATTCATATAGAAGGTATGTCAGTATTTATTGTCATGTTCCATCCTTTATCATTTTTAATATGGAGTTCAACATGTATTTTGGTTTTCTGGTATCTAATCTGCCTCGAGTCAACCAATAAATATTAAAAAATGAAAGGAGGAACTCTGTTCTTGTGGATTACCAGCCTGATTTCCAAGCAAATGATGTTCAGCTAAGCAGCCAGTTCTGAAAGCTCATCCATAGCAAATGGTTTGAGTTTTATACATTGCTACTATTCTGTGATAAACTGCTCTGCCTGGAAGGAATTACAGAAAGCCACTACTGAATGAAGCATGCTGTAATAGGTAGTCAAAAAACAGGCATTAAATTTTTGTCCTTTTAGCCAAATAGTTGGCTCATTTACATAATTGAATAAAAAAGTATTGAAAAGGTTAAAACAAAAAGCAACCACTAATACACGGAGAAAACATGGGTAGGGAAAGAAGAGATGTTTTTCAGATGAGAGAAAGAAGCAGATGGAAAGCTGATGAGGCAAAGAAATGCCAACCTGGGACTTTATCAAGCCATCCAGGTGGCAAAGCAAAGTGTTAGAGCTTAATTCTGCAAGATACAGAGAAATTCTTGAGATTTTATGTTCCCTGATCGTCCCTACAGATGAAATATTACAGCAGACAATTAATTTGTATACTGTTCTTTATCAATAGCTTGTTAGGAGAAATAAAATACAAGAACTTTTTGAGAAGCTCAATTTCTTTTACAGTACCTTTGACAATAGCTTTTGAAAACTCCACAGAAAGGCGGCTTGGCTTTTTGACACATTCAGAGAGTTAATATGAGCTATATTTTAATAGCCCTGATGTGTAAATATCATATCAGTTCCACTCCAGATATAAAAATAATTTATAAGTGTATAGCTTAGATAAAGCTCATGGAGTGTCTTAGATGATTATAAATAAAGATGCTGTGGATCATTTTATCTGAAAAGAGACAGTATTACTGTGCAATGTTTTGGATGCTGAGGACTGTCATCTTTAGAGTCATGATTTATTCAAAATGGTGCTCTTAGAAAAATCTTGTTCTGAGCTTCCACGCACAGCAATTTGTCAATGCTCAACCATTTGCCTTGCTCTACCAAAACTTCCTTCATTTACATTTGCCCTCCCATGCCTATATATCTCCCAGACCTGCCTGTGCATACACACCACAGGAATAGCTGTTTGTACTTTCTTTTGTCCATAATTTTACAATACTCTTCTATCCTCACAGCTCCCGGTAAGGTCACGCAGGTTTAAAGACTCCTAAGTGTGCAATAAAATTGACTATGCAAAGAGTATCAATCTCTATGCATGCAAGATAATCTTGCTCACACAGCAACAAGGGAGAAATGAGTGACAGGTCTCATTTGAAAGGCTATAAAGAAGAGGGAATGGTTAGGAAAAAAACACACATAAGAAAACACTTCTGAACGTTAACTCAATTTAAAGTATTTTTCTATGATTAAAACAAAAAATCTATTATAAAAACTAATAAAATATTTGAAAAAAAAAAGATTTTTCATATTTTTATCATCAGATTCTTAACACCTATGGAAAAAAACTATGCAAAACCCAAAAGAAGAGCTTGATTCCTAGACATTCTGTGAAAACATCTAATTCTACCGAAGCCAATGAGTGCTGAAGGTACTGAGGCCCTTTATAAAACTGAGTATTCAAGGCAGCACAGAGCACGTCTGGAGTCAGCTCTATCAACTAATAGACAACCGGCGACACTCTGTCTCCCCTATTACACTATGGCATTATTTCTGTTCAGGTTTATTTCCAAAGTTAGAGGAAGCCAAAACTTTTTCTAGGGGAGGAGATTTTTCTTTTCTCATTTTCCCTTTCTGTTTCTTAACTCATGCCGAATTGGGAAAATTTCCCTGGGAAATACATCTCCTGGGGAATATGTATTCATTAGTAGTTTAACTGCAATGCCAACACAGTAGAAACAGCTGCATCTCAGTTCTCCCTTAAGAATTGTGTTGTCTTTTGTCCTAAGAGGCTACGAAAATATATAGTAAAACAAGTAGCAAGTATTATAGAAAGGTGCTAGCAAAATTGCAAGTAAATTGAAAAGGTTTCTAAAAAACTATGACCACTGTGAAATACATATTTAAAATCTGACTCCGTTCTGTAACAGAATAAACATCAATTTGCCAGTTGTCATGTGTTTTAGAACCATTTATGCCATTTATTCTGAAGCAGCATCACATTTATTTTCCTGACCTGCTGTGAGAAAGGGTTTGAGATGTTACTGCCACAGCTGAAATATGTCGCCGTATTCAGAGAAGATATTCAGCATTATGCTGCACATAATAAGCTTCACCACTCATCTTATAATTAGTCATGTTGACACATTTTTATAAATTAGACCTAGCAATCATTTTCAGATGAGACATTTTCCCTGCTGAAGGAATCCTTCAGCTTTGCAGGAAGCATCGGCAGTCAGGCATTTACTACAATAGAAAGCAATTTCTGTTATGGGAAAGAGAAAGGTGCCTTTTGTACACACGAAAAGGAAAATGAAATGTGACTCAAAGTTATGGTAGCAACAACAAAACCATTATTTTTTCAAGTGAAGAGACATTTCACATAGCCCAACACTTCTGGGCTAATTGTTCAAGTTCTATACCTTGTAATATAACCAGAGGTAAAGCAAAGCCAAACAAATCCCTCTAATGAGAACAACCCAGATTCTCCGAGGGCATAAACCAGCTTAGTTACATTAAACATAAGAGCCACAGCAGCTATTTTAAATATGAAATTGGTATCACTGAGCCTGAGAAAAAACTAGAAAGGGACAAGAATAATACTTCTCTGTCTGTACAAGTCTGTTTTGACTGATGGATTTCTGATGAATTTCCATTAAATATGAAATACTGAGCTACGTATGTATTTTTAACTGCCCAGTAGTTAATTTTATAGTTTTGAGCTGAAGACCCAGAACTCTTCAGTAATGTATGTAACAGCAGCTAAGTAATCTGCTCTGTTAATTACTCCTCTTTTCAACACTGATAAACACAAGCTTAAGAAAGCACTACTGGCACGTCTTTAAGCTAATACTTTCCATATTTATATGTTTATATTCCCCATCTGACACAAATTGTGAAGTACGACAAACCACCATATTATATTAGCTATAGCACCTCCTTGGACAAAATATAATTCCTATAATCTGTAAACATTTTTAAAATACAGTCACACATCTGAAGACTTTGGACTCATGAAAGTCAATGCACAGTTTTCACTGCTTTACTCATATGGTCTGTTTTTATTCAGACTCCACCACGGATTCCAGCAGGGTCACTTTTGCCAGTGGCTGTCTTTCTTTAGGTCTCATCTGCCATACTGAAATCATCTCAAAATACCCTAGCAACTAGTGATGATGATGGGCTCACTGTTAACCACTTGCTTCATTCTGCCCTGACCTTGTGGTTTATTCTAAAAGCTCCACAGAATGAGTGCAAAAATCTTTTCATCAGCATGAAGAATTTTCTGTGCATTATGAAATGAACTGAGCAGCGCTGACAGCATGAGACATCACCTAACTTCAGCTTATTTGTACTGCAATTTGTTTGAGGACATTAAAGATATCTGTGCATTCAAATTTGACTGGAGGATCACCCTGGTTTTAAATTTTGATGAAAAAACTTGCAAATACCTGTTATTAACTTCCATTCCTTTGTTCTAATCATTACATCCAGCCTCAGAATAACGAATTCTACTCCACAGCCAGCCCCGCTAGCCAGTTTTATAAGTCTATCAACATGCCCAAGTATATTTAAACAGCCTGGAGTGTGACAAACTAAATAAAATGATCAAAGGACTTCAAAGTGTCATAGCACCTCACCAGGCAGATCTGTGCAAAGGTATCAATTCTTACTTTGCAAATATTTGCAAGTAAAAAAGAGATTTCCATGAATTTGTCAAAAGGCAAAAAACGTCACTTTTCCCAGTAAATACAATTTTTCATTATGACAGGAGTAAGAATATAGAGTGGTGTGTGTGCTCTGAGCTGTGTGTATCTTGTAAAAAAGAATGAGAACATTATAGGAAAGTCATAAGAAAATGATTATGGAAATAATAGTATTTTAGCAAAGCTTGTATTTCTTTCTTACTTTTATCACAAATAAAAGTCCTGTGTTTGATTTTAAGTAAAATAATTTCAAAGTATCTGCTTAATATCAAAAGTCATGAGAGGAGTTAATGCCTCTCAACAACAGCAGTAACAGGCACACATTACTCCCTCCTGGGGTTCCAGTGCTAGGAGATCCAGGATGGCTTGTCATTCTCAGGTTATACACCTACAGTGCATTAACAATTAACAAAGAATTACCAACCACAAAGCTGTTAGATAAGTGGGATATCAGCTTCAGAAAGGCAGGAGAGGGGGAGTTATATATTGCAACATCCAAGAATCTAAACTTATGGCTTATATCGAGTTTTTTATGTCTTTTTTAAATTATTACCAGAAAAAAAACCAAAAACATTTAGGTTCCCAGACCTAGTTAAGAAAACCTCTGTATTTTTATGCAGATATGCATATGCACTGCATATAAAATCCTTCTCTATTTTTCTCCTCTTTTCAGAAAGGTAAATCTGTCTGTTTCAGAGAAAAACAAAAATTCAGCACCCAGTTGTAAGCTGTGAATCTACTAAGGATAAGTCTACTCTGAAAGAATTTTGAGACTACAGTGCTATGATTACGAATCACAACATAATTACCTTTTTTTCCCAAAGAAAATCAATATGCAATGGGAATATGTTGCCTGAATCAATTTGTACACACATATATACACATCACAGTGCATATTCAAACACAGGAATGTGAATGCATATATAGCCACAATCACACAGAAAGTCATTCACACTTATTACTTTTTTTTTTTTTCCTAATGTAACTTTTAAGTGAAATAATATTTGGCATGACCATGGGGCATGATTAAACTGTTTTACTGGATTATTATTCAAAACACTTATTACAGTGGTGATGAAATAGCTACTGTGATTATGTGGGCAATTTGTACCTGAAATATTTGCAGTCTAAGGAGAAAGGATTGACACTGTGTGGGGAAAGGGAACAGCAGCAGAGTGAACATGGGGTTAGTACAAATGGCATGTTTCAATTGAACTTGTGAGGTGAGTTAGCAGGAAATTAGGCTAATAGAAAGAAAACTAAATTAGTCATATGAGGGAGAAGAGACATGAGGGAAAGGAGAACCATGATAAAGGGAGATGTTAAATGATGTTGAAAGGTAGGAAGGATTCTAACAACAAGCCAACGTGCAAGCCCAGTTCACAGAAGAGCATTCTCTGGAAAGTGCCATTTGTACCTCCAGTCCCGCTGCGGGCCAAGATCCAGACATGTTTGCTCTTCCTCTATAGCCACAGTCAAGTTGTCATGATAATGAGATCTGACTGCAGTGCCACGGAAGCAGAGCACTCTTTGGAAAGTACTATCTGCTGTTATCGTTGCTTTCATTCTTACTGACTGTTCCTCTTCCCTCTGAAGTCTCTAACTCGCTGCTTCCTGAAGATTTCCTCAGGGACATATGATGAGCAGGAGGTTGGGAACAACAAAGGGACATGGCTGTGAGCCACACCACAAGCTGGCACCTGGCTCACCCAGCGCGGTGCTAATGAAGATACCTGCCTGGCTTACAGCTGGGCAATAAAACCTGCAGGGCAGGCTCTCCTGGCTATCCTGTAAGCCAGCACTGCTCATTCCCACCGGGAATAAATCAATGTGGCACTCCACTGTGCCATCTCTGGCCACAGCAGCCTTTACAAAGGGTGTAAAAGGGGGATGCTGCTGCACAAGTCAGTGTTTACGGGGTCACAGGATGATAATTTCTCGTGGCTGGGTCCAGCAACATTATTTCCAGGGCAGGGAAATAAGCATCATGTTGTACTCTATGTGTGCCTGGTTTTATTTGTACAATCTAGGAAAAAGTTTATTACAGTGTTGCAGAGAATTGTGACGTGTAACCAATTTATTTTGCTTGGTTTGGTTCTGAGATTTTTTGAGGTTTTTTTTTGTTTGTTTGTTTGTTTGGTTTTTTTTTAGCTTGACCTTATTTTTACCACTCCTGGTTCACCTTATGCGAAAGAAATTAAACCAAAATAATTCCAAAGCTTTATAAGGTACACTTTAGAAATAGAAAAAAAATAACACTTGAGATACATATGACTTTTTTTTCTGGCATCTCATACACAGAAATTAAACCTGTTACTCAGAAATGCTTTCTTAAAATAATATTATATACTACTTCTCTGAGGATTAGAGCCACTATATTGAAACTTCCTAATGATGACACAAAAGACCCTTGGGCCTAAGTCACTAGGCTTTTGAAAATATCAGTATCTAAAGCATTTGATGTTTAAAGACTTTCCTAAAGTTTTTATCAATAATTGCTTTGAAAACTGCTTTATAGATGTGTGTGTGTGTGTGTGTGTGTACATAGTTGTGCATTAATTCCCTGGATCCTGAAGTCAGTATTTCTAGACTACTGTTACATGCAGACACATTGTTTCTCTGAGAGTCCAGACCTGGAACGACTGGGATTTATTCACTACGGGAGTCTTTACTGCATGAGAGCACAGCTTTTTTTCCTTATATTTTCCCTTAAAAGAGAGTTGAACATGGATAATAAAGATGTAAAGTTTCTGACAGATTGGAAAGAACACGGAGACTAGTCCTTTCAGCCCCAGAGGTAAGTCAAACAAATTCATAGGAGACTGCAATTTGGATGTGCATTGTGAGTCATTTCTACACTGAGAGAGATTTAATGCCAACATCAGTTGATTCACTACTGACATCATCTCAGAGTTTCACCTGCTATCCCTTGGGGAGAATGACTCAGCCTCTAAGTTTCCTCCAGACTAATTTTTATTACATGAAAACAGTCATTGAGTAATTGTCAATATAATTAAAAAAAATAAATCATTAATCCACATGGTGGATTTTAGAATAACTCATTGAAGAGAAGCAAGCAGACGTTATTTAAGATTCCTCCAATTACACATATCTCTGCCAGGAATTCTCACACTAATAAAGAAATCACTCCTAAAGATTTTTTCTCCCATCTTTTTAGCCTTTGCCTCCTCTTTTGTCACATTGAGCCTCACTGGTCATCATTCACACCAGTCCTCCCTTATATCAATCTATCCTCAGCTTCTGATTTTGCACTCCATACTCCTCCAGTTTTACAAAAACACCTCCCCCAAATCACCTTGCATTTAAGAAGCTCTTCAGCTCCAGAAGAAGAAGTGATGATATGTTATGAGTATGAGAGTCCTATTTTTGCCTCGAAGCCCAGCAGTCTTAGGGTAACTGCCAGAATTATAGTGGCTTTCAAGTTGAGTTTACAAAATCAAGCTGGTTTCAAAGCAGCATTTACTGCTCCATAATTTCATCTAATCCCCACAGCTACTGACATAAACTAATTGCATGTACACATATGATCCCATTACGAATGGTGCAATCCAGATGGTGCCAATCTGGGACTGCAAACAGAGTTCCAGTGCTGTCAAACGCATGCCAGGCTTACCTGCTGCATTTACATCTCTATTCCTACTCGTGTATCACAGACATTTCCTATTCAGCTGCTGGGCAACACAGTAAAGCCATGTAGTCATAAGTCCCCGTGCAAAACACTGCCCAAAAAATGACTCAAGAGACACCAACACCACACCAATACCTGGAAAAGGTCTTAGATTTTTCTTTAAATTGTGCTATCCTTACTGTTATTATCAGCATTGTTATGTATCATTAATTCAGCAGCACTTCAGAATCCCTGTGATGAGCGGTGACCTAGCTGCCATAGAAGTGATATCCAGGCTAGAAAAAGAGTTCATACCTGAGAGAACATACAGTATAAATGGTTCTATTTAAGTCTAGACAGAATACACAAACTAACCATCCACATGGCTTGTGTTTTTTCCTAGGTCTACCATCTCATAAACTAAATAACTGGGAACATAAAACATCTGTGCACTTTTATGGAGATACACACATACTGCATGTGCAATTATTTTAGAAGACATTCAGTGGAGAATGTCTGATATTAAAACTGATTTTTACTACTCAATCTCTCAAAAAAATCTCTGAAATAAAGCAAGGTAAACCAAAAGTAAATAAAACAATTACCCATTCACTCTTTGCTTGTCTATAAAAGATATGTTTTGGAAATCAAACAGACTGTTACAATTTAAAGCTGAAAAAGTTGCAGTAAAAAAAAGGAACCCATTTCTATGCTGCAGTTCTTTAACTGAAACTGTCCTTTTGGCTGAAACCCTTGGTTGCTCACCTGAGCATCCTAGATATTGCCCTGTATATGGATGGTATCAGCAAGGAGGAAGCCATGTGAAGCAATTTTGCTTGTGTGATTACTGCTCACAGTAAAAAAATCCAAGCAAACAGAAAAACAACAACAAACAGCTACAGGTTTCCATAAGTTTGAAGATTTGATCTTTGTTCAGAGGGAAAAAGATAGGAAGTGCCAAGCAGTGTTTCTCCTTCAAAACAAGAACAGTCACTCTTCACTTACTCTTCCATAATTTAACAAAATACTGGCAAATACTAATGGAAGTATCTGTACTTGTACAGTCAGACTGTGAAGGATGCATTTGGATGCAAATGTCAGTTAGCAGTCTTGGGAAATGGTGCTCCTGGAGTCCCAGAGAGTAACACTGACTCATAAAGTTTGCTGTGCCTTTGCCTTATATTAAAAGCCACTTAGTGTGATTCTCTGCTCACTTGCTGAGCTGCTGCCCTCATCTACATCAGCTCCACTTAGAGTAAAATCAAGTCTACTTTTGGCACATACTCAAGTCAGTTTAGCATTCCCTTCCCATCTGCATTCATGCACGTAAAACTTACTTTTCAAAGCAAATTGAAAGTCAAACGAAAGGCCACAAGCCTGGCTGATGTGAATTCAATTTAGAATTCAGCTGAATATTCACCAGCTCATTTTTTTTTATGATATTTATTCAGCTCTGGAAAACATTATCCACAAAATGAACAGCTGATATGAATAGCCTGAATTTGTGGAGATCTACAGAGCCAGATCATTCAGAGGTGTAAATCAGCTTGGTGGCTCTGCTGGAGCCAGTGGCCACACACAGAGGGATGACGGCACTCAGTCATTCTTAGATCAATTCCAATTCTTTCCATGTTAATATAAGCACAGATGATTTTATGATTGTTATTATTGCTCTCCATATTATTAAACAAACAGTTCAAAATTACTGTATTCAATTTGAATTGCTTCTCACAAAAACACTAGCAGAAATCCTTTCTGAGCATGCAAGAGGCACTTCAGCATTTCATGAAGTGTTAAATTGGCAAAACAACAACACAAGTTCATTACTGCAGATTCTTTCCAGATGGAACCATAAATGTACTGTACTTTACTGAGTGCCCATGGTACAAAACAAGTGAGTTGAATATTATGACCACTTTTTGAGGAAAAAATGTTTCACATAGTGATCATTTATTTCTGCAGGAAAGAAACTAATTTAAAAAAGAGCTCAGAAAGGAAGATTCTAGAGCCCTTCTGATTTCTTTTCATCTGTTTCTTTCGAGCCTCTGAAAATCAGGACAAGCTGTCACTATGGCCTTTGTTTAGTTTTCAGCTCCAACCTGAAGATACACTCCACTACACCACCTCAAAACACAACAAAACCTGGGCCAGAAACCCTTCCCAACACACCAGAGCCAAGGTACTGACAGGCCATGAAGGGGACCACAGCACACAGGAACGTGGAAACTAGTCATGCTCTTTCATGAGTGAAATTTCCATGTAAGCTGACAAAAACATGGGAGCAGAATTCTTTGAAATTTAAACCACTGCATACA
Organism: Heliornis fulica; assembly: GCA_013399135.1. Classification (NCBI taxonomy): domain Eukaryota; kingdom Metazoa; phylum Chordata; class Aves; order Gruiformes; family Heliornithidae; genus Heliornis; species Heliornis fulica. The sequence continues at coordinate 120,735 of VXBZ01000688.1, read as the reverse complement.
TAGGCGATGATAAAACAAAAGTCGTTCGCAGTTGGCTTCAAGTGAAACCACTAAAGGCTCCTAATGTTTTTTTTTCCTTACAATGCTAGATTCCAATATATTTATATATATACAAATATATATATAAATCTGTCCATCTTTTTATTTACAGGTCTCTTTTAGAATTTTAAAAAGTATGTATTTGAAAACATCAGTGTAGTCCAGTCTCATCTGGATGTAAATCAAGAATAATTCCAATTGTGTAAAACAAACATGAAAAACAAATACACATAAATATTTAAAATATGATCTATCTGTCCACTTTTCTTTGCTTAAAGAAAAAGTCACCCCAAAATTTAAAAACACATTTAAAGAAGTGGTCAATATGTTTTGTCCTCAGTGACTTTGAATAGGTTTCGCCCCAAAGCAGTATTGTTTCATTAATCCGTCCCATTGCATTCAGTGGATGTCCTTTAAGCTTCCACTGTTGTGCTGGAGATTAGAATCAATCTTTTCATCCACTCCATATGAGCTGTTGTTTAAACTAATAAATTAGCTCTACTTCTCTCCTTGAATACATCTGCATTTTGACCACATTTGTTTCCAGTCAGAAATTATTATTTTTTTAATAAAGCTTTCAAAGGTCTTAAAAGAAGCAGCTCCTTTTCTTGGAATTTTAGATGTAAAAATAAACATGCAAATAGTGATAAAGCAAAACAAAAGCCAAACCCCAAACCAGCAATTATTTTATTTCCTTCTGCTTTAGAAAGGCTGGGACGTCTTCAAGGGAGCAGCCAACATGAAATTATGTTCCCTGGTCCCCAGAGTTTTTTTAACAATGAAATTCCCTTGTAAAATGTTAATAACACAGTCTTCTCACTTCACTTACATGGCATAAAGCACATCTTACTTCAGCATGCAGTGAGCTACCCATATTTCATAGATACATAAATCTGTCTTTTGTTGAAACTCTGCTTGTGTAACAGCTTAAAGTTGATATTTCCTAAAATTTAAAACAAGAAACTCATTGAAGCAAAATAATATTTGTCTTAGTTAAAAATAAATACTATTAGCAATGTAGTGAGATTTTCTTGATGGGAAAAGAGGCTTATAACATTTATTCTTACTTAGTTTTTTTATCTTGAAATTATAAAATAAGAGAAGGTTTATCATTATTTATTGTGAGGTGGGTGTAACTTTCTTAGAATGACACTAAGCTCTGTGATACTATCTTACACAACTACAGAGTAATTGCTTCAGTTTTTTCTCTCCCACTAACTAAACTCATGTAATTTGCAAATGGCCACAATGGTACTACAGAAATTGACTATATTGTTAAACACTCTGGTAAGTCTTTTCAATGCAAAGAAATGATGAAAACTCTATTCCTCTTGACAAAGTTGATGGAAAAATTCTGAAACCGTGCTCCTGTTGAGGATCCTGCATATTCCAGCTCTCTGACATTAAGTAGTGCAAAAACAGCAGAAACAAATTCCACAGTAGCAATTAATCTCCACAAGTAACCACAGGGCCACAGCTCTATTCTTTGTGTATACCAGAAAAGTTCTTCTCAAACTCAGTACAACTGAACATCATCAGGATACAAGAAAAAGGTAATCTATATGAATGTATACATTTCCATAAGGCATGGCCTGGAGGTTACAGTTAAAACTCTCCCAAAACCAGAAGCACTCTAGAGTCCTCTGGATAGCCAAGACCACACTGGGCATCTGGAGAGCACAGTGATGTGAACAAGTATTTCTTTTACAGACATACTAGGATGTTATGAAGGAAAAGAAACAAATTTCTTTAAAGACTTACTTTTCAGAAAATTCATAATGTAATATGAAAAAGAAAAAAAAAAGGATTACTGGATCTTTGTTTTATTTTATTTGGGCAGATGCCTGTACTTATCTCTAAGTTCATTAAGTATCCACAGATAAAGCAATATGCCTACATACTAAGGTAGAATGGACTAGAAGCCAGAATATTTGTTTTAGATCTGTTGACTCCAGTAGATGAACCACTTCATTTATGGATTCTAGTGTCAGGCTTTATGCCATCTTCACTGGAGAAGTCCCTTAACCCATCTGCCTACATTTCTGTAATGACAGTAATGTCAAACTACCTCTTTACTTCTGGAGTCTGATAGAGAGTAATGAGTTACCATTTTGAAAAGGCTCCAAGGAGAAAACTATTCCACAGTCATTAAACTGTGCTTTCAGAGATAATCAAACTCTAGAGGGAATGGTGGCAAAATTACTTTTTTTCCCTGCATACTTGTGTCAGGTTTCTGCTTTTATTCTATCATGTAAAATTATCTCTTTTTAGCAGAGCCTGGCAAAACTGAGCAGATTTCCAAATAAAAGTACATCAAATATTCACCATCAGAGAGCGAAAACACCTCTATGATGCTACATTTTTCATGGGGTGGGAAAGAACGGCATATTCTTCAGACCTATATACCAAAGCAGTACATGGGTTAAGTGCCTGCCTATACCTTGACAGCTCATATTGCACTGACACTGTTCCAGGAATCAATAGTCTCCTGCAATATTAGTTATTGCTTATTGCATTCTCTTATGAGCAACCTTTCCACCCTGTCATCTTGCAGCATGTTCCTTTTGAATATCTTCATGTTTTTTACTTTGTAAACCTATAGAAAAATATTTTTTTTGCAATATTGGGAATGCTTGGAAAGCCCCTCTGCACATGATTTTTGCTGGAGATATATTTACCATGTTGAAGCACTAGTGTATTACACATGATTATTAAAACAGAGACACAAGGGGTAAAGCGTGCAGTAATGTCTCTAGTATTTCTTCTCTTCCTCTCACTGGTAGGACATAGTTATGCCCAAGTATCAAGGCACTGTCCAGAAAAAAAGACATCGTTGCATTCTCTCACATCAGACATGGAATACACCTAAAAATATAGGTGTAAAAATACATAGATAAAATTGTATATTATTAAAAGTTATTGTATTGCCTTAGAGCTACCAACACGCAAACTATTTTCACCAAATCACTATTTTTAAAAGTTCAAGAATTTATTTCAATAAATGGTGAAATTTCTTACACATTCTTCAGGTTTATAGGATGTTACATTTAAAGTAGATCACAAAGACATCCAGTCTTTTAAATCAATCTTATGACAGGATTAGGCCTACTTGAAACTCATTCCCCAGTCTCATATACTCAGCAAGAATTCTCTTTATACAGATACCCAGAGCACATTAACAGTCTTTTGTAAGTCATTTTGAAATGGCTACAGAGATTTGGGTTATAGAATGACCTTATTTTGCATACCAGTAAAAGTTATTAAATTCATACCTTGAGTTTCATATCTTCCTATTGTATAATTCTTGAAATGTTTGAAATTCCTTTACACTATTTTAGATTAGTCTTTAAATAAGTTGACAAGCAAGAATGCTATCTAAGCCCCTGTACAGAGACTGACAACCAACAGAATCTTAAGTCAGATAAAAGGGGATTTTTGATAGTCCTGAAACTTACGAGCAGGGCAAAGAATATATCTGTTTCTTGTAAGTTATTTTCTTAATGAAAAATAACTGGAGTATATTTCATCTAAGACCTGTCAAAATAATAGCTTGGTGATGTGAATTCAGAACATAAAAGTGTTCTATTAGCAATCAACAAGAGGCAAGAGATACACCAATTTTTTTCTACTGTAGTTTTCTTATCAGACTTATTTGTTTTACTTCATTAGATTGTTCTAAATCCATAAAATTTACATACATATGGTTGCATTGTAAATTCCTACTATGAAACTATTTAGATGAGTTTCCATTTTCTGATTAGTAAAGGAACTTCAGTGCCAAGAATGTAAGCTAGTGGTGGTAGGTAGTCCTCTGACTATATCAGTGTTCTCACACAAAACACTGTTTGAAAAGCAACTGAATAGCTCATTTCCTATCATGATAATAATGAGAAATTATAGGGATTGCAGATATTACATATTGCAACTATAAATTAGAAAAAGTAAACAGATACCAATAGTATAATTAAACAATTACAGATTTTTGGGGTGTTTTTTCCAATTCCATATTCTTATATCTAGTTATGGACTTTGTTTTCAAACACGAAGCTTCCTTCTCCAATACTTTTCTCCTTTTTTACATACTAGTGGACAAAGTAGGGTCAAGCAGTTGTTTGTTTAAAAAAATCAAGTTTCTAAAACTTATATGTTTACAAGCAAAAATAAAATAAAATAACTACTCAGATTTAAGTTTCCTAAGGAGATATATCTTGTCATAACTTCAAGATAGCTGTCTTGAAGGGAAAAAAATATACAGTTAATAGTTATGTGTCCCTAAATTAAAGGTTCTTTGAGAGAGGTAGCAGAAAAATGGCATTTTCACTCAGCAAGACTTATGAGAAAACATTCTTTGTTCCTTATCCAGGTGAAATTACACTGCTCTCTATTAAATGCAGGATCAGAAGAAACCTAGAATTATCAAAATCATGAGCTTCCCTTTACTTTCACAATGAAATTAATCAGAACTTATTTTCACAGTGACAATAATCAGAGCAATTATTTTCATGCATTCAAGCAGAATTTGGCTTTTTTACAAAAATACCAAAATTATGTCTCTCTAGCTTATGATCAAAAGCAGTAATTTTCATCAATTTCACCTGAAATCTAAGTTTCAGACTTGTTCAAGTATTGAATTGCATCTGGGTTGGCAGTCCACTAAGAAAATTTTGAACAAGTTTATTTTATTTTGTTACCTCAATGAATGTATGTTCCAAATGAAATGACAGGAAATTAGAAAGTAAATAGGTCACAAGTAAGAATAGTCATGATGATTTTAGGGACATTTGATTGATTTATGGCAAACATTAAAGGAATATAGATATCTTGGGAAGATTACTGCATACTGCAAACAATGTGGACCCACTGCACTATGTCTCAGCTCTTGTCAGGAAGTCCACATTCATTCATAATAATCCTTAACAAAATAAATTAAAAATAATAGATGAGATTTCATATCAATAAAGCACCTAAATTGAAAAGCAAAATGACAAATCACAAGAATAATATGACTGAGTTGAGACTTGTATGTTAACTCAAAAACATCACTTCTATGAGAATAAAAGAGGTCAAATACTTGAGCTCTGCATAAGATTGGATGCACAGAAGACAAGTAACATTTTTCTGTATTTTTTTCCTAAATTAGGTCTTGTCCTAAAATACCTGGCAAAAATTTTTCTGGACATTACTTAACAAGAGACTGCCATGTCTGAAACAATCTTAACTCAGAATACTTTTATTAATCACTTACTAATCCGTTCTTCAGTTAGTAATATCTATCTTGCTTTTGGCTGACACACAGTGCTCCAAATCAGCCTGTTTGAATCAACTGATGTTGTGCACCTCTCCACACCACTGGGTTTTTATTAACTACTTCTGGAGTCTCTTCTTGTAAGTGATTAAGTTCTCTGTTTCTTACATACACCGAAGTAATAATTTCATTAAGCTGATAATACAATGCTGCATAACATTCCTGAACTGAACACTAGTTACTGATAGTAACAAAGAATGGTTCAATGGTATTAAATAAACCCTACTTTTACCTGTCATCCCCTAATCCTTTTCAGTATGTTGGATGGTGCACACATACCAAAAACGTGGTATACTCAAACCCACGTACCTAAGGTCCCAATTCTATAAAAACACATGCAATATATGAAAACTGCTGCATTACCAGCAGTCCTCAATGAAATTTCCTGCTTTCAGACACAAACCTCAGTTCAGGAAACCATTTAAATAAAAATCCAAATGGAGGAAAATGCTATTATTATTCCATGAGAGCAAAAACAGCTTCTCATCACAGCTTTAAATAAATGCATTAATGGATTTCGTGAACAGACAAACCCTTAAAGTAAACGGTCCTTTTAAGGGCAATTATAATTTGGCATCTTACTTGACACACAAGTTGATTCAGGCAATTGCTTGTGCAGCACTGAAGACTGTGTTTGTTAGTTTTTGGTCAACAAACCAAACTGTAAGTATTTGTTCCATTCTTGTAGCTCAATTTTTAGTGAAAATATTTCATTTTCCGAAGGAATTAAAAGGGTTTTTTTAATCTAAGAAAAAAGGCTAGCTGCTGTTTAAGCTGGATGTCATCAAAGACAAATGTGTATGAAAAGACTGTAAGCAGAAATTTATGGGACCTTTTTGAAAATTTCAGTGAATAATGAAAATAATATAAGATGAATTCTATCAACTATAGGTACCACAAAAATATTATTACAAGAGAAATACCAAGTTATATCATATAAGCATTAAATAAGTAATTAAATCTACCAATTCATTGAAACTATCAAAACATGAAACTCTCTTGGAAACAAATATATTTCTAATTTATCAGCATATCCTACACAGCTCATCATATTCTTGAAAATTTTGCAAAGCATCGAATTTCTGTACTTATTTCTACAAGAACATAATCTTTCAGATGATTCATAGCAATTTATACATCTTTCTAAAGCTAGAGACAGTGCTGAATCCTGATTGTTCATAAAATCCCAGACTGGTTTGGGTTGGAAGGGAGATTAAAGCCTACACAGTCAGTCACACCCCTTTCTATGTGCAGGGACACCCTCCACTAACCCTGAATGCCCAAAGCCCCATCCAACCCGACCTTGAGGGATCCAGAGGCAGCCACAGCTTCTCTGGGCAACCAACACCAGGGCCTCACCACCCTCATTGTAAAGAATTTCTTCCTTATATCCAATCCAAATTTACTTTCTTCCACTTTAAAACTGTTGCCCTTTGTCCTGTCACTACAGGACTTTGCAAAAAGTCTTTCTCTGTCTTTCTCATGACACCCTTTGAATGATGAGACTATGACAAATCAGTTGAACATTTATTTTCTGAGACATAAAAATGAATGAATTAGGCAACAGGAAAAGGTATGTAAGAAGGGAAACTTTTAACATGTTCTAATGGTTCTAATTTTATAAGGTGCCATCAAAGCTTGATGGATTATGAAAGTGTGTCTAGTTAGATAAATTATAGGCCTGATACTTTGGAGATCAAGAAAGTGCCTGAATTTATTAAATAGTCACTAAGTGCAAGTAGTATGGCTTAATACTGAAGTGTACTAAGTCAGGCTAACTGCATTTGGTGGATGTTAAGATGTATTGAACAGTGGAAGTTCTCTTTTGCAGGTTATTTCCAATGATTTATCATTTATTTTAAGGACATATATATGCTGAATTTCATGTGCCTATGGTGGCAAATCATACAGCAGAAACAGAGAGATCAGCACCAAGGGGTTCCATATTGACATATATTTAGATATTTTACATGGAAGATGCTGAATAATCCTCCAAAGCACTTTGTGTTGCATGCAGCATTTAACATTCATGTTCAACTCCCATTGCTCCAGTATTAGATGTTACATATTTTGTCAGAATAAAGAAAAAATAAATTTGAGGAAGTTTAGATCTGGATTTGGGGAGCTATGTGAATGAGTTGGATACCTACTAAATTAAGGCACCTTCAATTACTATGCCATTCTGTTATTCACTATTACAGTCTGTCTAGAATACTTCTACTTTAGCTGTCAGAAATACACACTGTAGTATACACACACACAAAAAAAATATTTTTTAATTATCTGTTATTTGGTTTTATTTTTATACAATTCAAAAGCAGGAAAGGAACTAGATTTAATCTAGATTTAATCTAGATGTAATCTTCTTTATAATCTCTGTAATAATGACATATTAAGACAAAATTTAAAGCCCAAACAGGAATTAAAGAAATCAAAACATAATGTAAGAGTCTCAGTGCAAGATGTTATTCACATGAATTGTTTTGTCATACCATCGGCGTTTCAGGGAGACGAGTCCATTCCAGGAAATATGGCGCCACATCCTTTCAACGCCAGCATGTTTACTGGCAATCCTCAACCTGATTGTCAGCAATGTTGCTCTCTCAGAGCAGTTAACCCTGACAGGAAATGCATACAATGTGCTAATATATAAAAAGCCTTGAGTGATGAGACAGCATCATCTCTCTATCAGCCCAAGGGAGCCACAGACAATTATTTCCACATGCTCTATTGAGGACTGAGAAGGTGGTAGTTTCTGCTTCCACTTTCATTCCACAAAACCAGAACTGGATAGTTCTGCTTCCTACAAAAGCGGAGGGGTAACAATGAGAATCACCCCCCTGCCTGGCTCAGAGCTCGGAAAGGAATTGTGTCTCAGCAGCTCAGTGCTCTCAGCGAGAAGCCTGGCACAAAGACAAAGCACCGGGATTATTCTGGCAGAATCACTCGAGTACCCTGAGCTTTAGTTCTCCAAAACCACAGAGAATGTCAGGTTGTAGGGAGCTGATCTTGCTTGCAAGCACTTCCCTGATCATCCTACCTGAGTTATAGCTATACATCAGTAATAAAAGCATAGAATAATATTTCTTTTTGCCCTTGGAAATTTCCCTGAAGAAGCTTAAAACTGCAAAACTCACCTATATAAAACCAGATGAGAATCCAGAATCTGTACCATCTACCAATACATTTTTTAACAGTAATTGTACCTAATTAAATAGCAATATGCTTTCAATGTGGAAAGAAACTGTTCATAGGTAGCCAGTAACAAGCAATACTATTTTAATAACAACCCCAAAATCAGTGTTTTCCCACGTGGTGCTCAGTGAGTATTTTTCCAGTTCTATGTCCTGAGCACAAACAATTATTTGGGAATACCTGATATTCGTTCACTCTACCTAGAGCTGAATCGCAACATTAATTTCCAAAAAAATAAGGAAAATACACCAAGCCAGGTACTGCCCTAAACAGCAATCTGCATTAATTGATTATGTGCTGACTAGAGGAATGATTTTTATTTTAGGAGGTTTTCTAAGTAGTCTAAATTCAGTATTGTAGCAAAAAAAAAAAAAAAAGTATGCCCAATTGTTCTTACAGGACACTACAAGCTAAGATAGAGGGTAAAATACCTTCCAAAACTAAATGCACAGCAAAGACTTTTCTAGTTTTATTTCCCATAATATTCAGGAAGGCCATGTTCTGACCTGGAGTGTAGAAAGCAGGCAGTGCTCTACTTTTTACTGTATGAGAACGGAACAATTTCTATCCACCCTCTCCCTGAAAACAGGCAAAGATGCATCAGCAAGACACTGGGAATGGCTCATACAGTTGATATACCTTAGTCAGTCAGGATAGACTACATCCCAAATGTGGCAACCACAACCCTCGACAAAGTTTTACTAGAGAGAAAAGACAGAAACTTTGTCGACACACACCCAAATGAGAACTCTGAACAAACATTAGGTCAGACAGAAAGGAAATATCCACTTGAATCCAAGTTTAGAAATAGTAGCTGCTAGTTTTAGAAGTTAAGTCGTTTCCTGCAATTATCCAACACATAAAAAATGGAACATTAGTTTTGGTAGCAGTTTAATTTCTGCTCTGAGCTATCCCAAATTGCCTTGATATGGACATATTTTCTTTTTTGTTGCATTTGGTATCTCGCAGTTGACCTCAGCCAATACAGCCAGTGGGCTTGGCTTACCTTTCAGTGAATTAAAATATATATTCTCGTAAGAGATGTACAATACTGAGCATTAATTTTGTATCTGGGACATAACTGTCTAAATATGATATAAATCATTTAAAAAGTGTGATTAATTTTTCAGAATCAGTATAGAATATGCAAATTGGCATTCAGATTTTTAATTAATCACCATAGAGGTTTTAGGCTTTAACAGGATGAGTTGGGATTGATCTTGATTGGTTGAGATTTTATACCTTCCATATATTCTGACCCATATCAGGAAGCCAATAGCTACATAATGGCTATTTTATAACCACAAACAAGCAGGAGAGCAAAATCACGTGATTTTTGTTTCTTCCAGAGAAACAGGTTTGGGTCAACATCTATGACTTTCTAAAAAACCTTCTTAAATGTACATGCACTTCAGATAGGAAAAAAATATATAGAAAAATAAATCTTGGAAACAGGATGTAGAAAGACATCTCTGCTTCCATGAAACAGTTAAACTCAACTGGCAAAAAGAAGTAACAGAAGTAGTGTGAGTGCAGAGGGAAATGCTCCACATACATAAACTCCCTACAAAGCTTGAATCACCAAAAACTGCGTGTAGATGGTCCCTAGAAAAGTGAAATATAAATATCTCCTTATTAAAATATGAATATGTGACATAAAATTAAATTCATCCATTACCATTAGAGAGCAAAATATTTTTCAGGGCTATAACAGAGGCTGGAAAACTGTCACACATCAGCTTTGCCAGTAACAATGTCGACTCAATATTCTTTCAGCACAGTTCTTTGTCTCTCACAAGGGATAGCAAGAGTACTGTGTAACACTTTTATTCCTGACAGTTTTTCTTGCAGGTGCATATATTCAATCTATTTGCCATTTCTTCTATTGCACTCCCAAAGGGATATCCCTTTATTGGATCTAAAAGCAAATGACATATTTTCACCTAACTGAACAGTCTCAGACATTTTCTTTATAAATAAGTTATTTTAGAAATGTTTCTGCACATGATAAACTGGGAAAGGCTATCTAATCCCTGGTAAGGTAAGAACTGCAGTCTCCAGGAATTTTCCTTGAGGAAACATTAGGGACCAGCACATTTTGAAGTAAGATGAGAAGCTGTATGTTTGCTGTTATACAGGCAGAAGCAAGATGTATGAAGGAATACAGCAGAGGTGAGCAATTTCTAGAAATAATTCAAAAGAGTAAAACCCAATGAAAGCGAAAATGCCTTCCTGTCCATTGTCAGAAAGCACTGTTTTCCTAACCAATTCTATATATCTAAATGTATGTAATTTGATACAGAAGTTACTGCATTCCACTGAATACACATCCTAAATGGAACAGATACCGACTCCAAACTCCAAGTGAATACAGACACTATTCAACACAGGGAAAGCTATTAAAGTTCACTGTAAGTGTCTCTAAGATTAGGGTTTTGAGTGTAATGACAAATTTGCAGCACAAGACCCTCACAATAAAGACTATACTAAGTGGCCATCACACACTGAGCTACAACGGAGAAAGAAAATAAATACATGACTAGCCAGAATCAAAATACTGCAACTGTTTAGGTAAAACACAGTTTATCTGACCACATTTTTAAAAACTAAAACCAACATGTTTTACTACTGCTCCTCCCCAGGACAGACCACCAGTAGTCTTGTGAAGGCATTAGCAAAACAAGATCTCCTACATGTACTTTACTACTAATACAAAACAAAATACTGAAAACAAAGCTATCCACACCAAACCTTTTCTAGACAATAAATGTTGTGCTAAAAAATTAACAATTAATTTCCTTCATTTAGTGAATTTTGCATATCTGAAATACTGTTACTCTTGATTAGATTAAATCAAACAAGCAAAAAGATAACCTAGCATACTTTGATCTGAAACATGCAGAACCATAAAGTGTTTGGACATGATAAAAATTTGACATCATGGATAAGCTTCACATCTTTTATTCTTTTTCATAAAGAAGTGTCAGACAACTATATAAAAATAATAGATCAAATAAACATAGACACTGTTGTACACAGAGCATAAAACCTTAAAAAAACACTGAATAATTCAAGGGAACTCTGGCAACACTTGTAATTTCCAACACTTGCAATTTTTCATAAAGCAATACTTTTTTAAAATTTTAATCTTTGTTCTATAGTGCCTCAGGAAAAAAAAAAAAAGGCAAAAATTGAAACCATAACTACAAATATTATTGTTTGCTTTTAGCATCAATGTAGTAAATATGCCATTACTCTAAGGTGGTAATGCAATATGCAAACAATACTTGTCCCAAATCACTACAGTAAACAGAATTTTTACAGACTAGTATTTTTCCCTACTGCTATTTTCAAGATTACTTTGCAAAAAAAAAAAAAGACATTTTTGAATACCTTCATCCCAGAAGATACTTTTCCTTTCTGAAACAAAAGAATCACACACAGATTATCTCTATTCTAGGGTAAATGCTCAGATTTTCAGCAGTGGCATTAGTCTAGGTGTAACAGGTGATATTAATTCTAAAGTCTGCACTAAACTGAGTGTCTCTGTACTGCATGGCATTTGTCATAAAGAAACCAAAGACCTAGTCTCATTTTACCTCTGATCTACTTGTATCTGCTGTGTCCCTTTAAAAAAATCCATTTTTTTTCTCTCTCTTGCCTTCTAATTAATATTCCTGTGCCCCAAAAGTTTATTTGCAGAGGAAATCCCAGATCATCTGACTTTTGTTTCAAAATTTGACCAGCCCTTCTGACTTCCATTTCTTTAGATGCTTCTATGCAACCATGCAGAACTGTCTTTGATTTACATAATCATGATCCACTGTTATAGAGTTTGATACCTGCAACTAAGTATACTCAATTTCCTTCTTGGCCATATCATATGAAACATAACTGGGGGTTTTGTTTTGGGGTATTTTTCTGTATTTTTTTTTCTCTCTCAGAATTCTCCTGTTTAGAAATTCTATATTTAAAGCACCAACTTACTCCTAAGTCTACTGTCTAATTTTCACAGAATCACAGAATGTTAGGAGTTGGAAGGGACCTCAAAAGATCATCTAGTCCAAGCCCCCCGCTGGAGCAGTTTTAGTGATGTGAGGTGATTTAGGGAGAGATGGTTGCAGTTTCCTAAGAAATATGGGACATAACAACTGTTTTCTGATGTTAAACCCACCAATAAAATTTAAAGCACTTAATAGCTGCAGAGATTTTGATGGCCTCATGCTTAAAATATCATTAATTCCTTCAAAAACTGAACTCACAATAAACCAAAACGAGTAAAATAAATGATATTATTTGCATTAGTGGCATATGTGTCACCTTGATCTCATTCGGGATAGAACTCTAATTAACACTGGAACATATTTTGTCTGTGGAAAATTCTGTTGATTGCCCAAGAGGTAACAGGAACTCGTTTTGCCTGATGATGTTAACTTTTATGGGTTAAGGTGGTGAGTTACCTGGAGCCACAGCTGTGTCTTTTATGCTCAGGGCACTTTTTAAGCAACTCAATATATTAAGAATCATGACATTCCTATCTGGTGTAAGGAAAATTAAGAAAAAGGAGGAGAAATGATAAATCATTATGTATTGAAATAGCAGAACTGAGAAAAGAACTATGTTAATGCTCTGACATATCACTTATGCATGTGTTATATATAATAAGCTCAGGTAATTAGAATTACAGCAAAAAATGAAGTTATTGACATGAGCTGACTGTAAAGTCTAAAGCAAGCTGTTGTTAAAGCAATGGCATAGCCTTTGCAACTCTGAGAATTTTAACAGTTTTCAGGAAGAATATTTGCAAAGTAAAAGAATATTAAAATCACTTCTAGATGATGACCCAGACACATAGCTACTGGCATTTTTATATCTGTTTTCAGAATTTTAATATTTAACAACTGCAAAAGATTCTTTCAAGCTGAAATTTAGCTTGGAACATGGGAATCTGCATAAACCAATCTAATTCATTTAAATATAAAACCCCACATAATTCTTTAGACCTTTTTTTGGATGTGTTTAAATACCCAAATTGAGAAATATTATCCAAATAAAACTTGATAGTACCTTCTCTGCCAAATTAAGTTACTGCTTGAGGAAAGGGTGCTAGATAAAAGTGCTCTTTTCTCTGTAACTATCAGCTGTCCTTGTTTCTCCATAAGAGACGGGGAGACTTTGGAGAAATTAAAGCCAAGAGAACCTCCTCAAGTCTTGCTGGTTCACATGCAATTTAGTACTGAAGTTAAACAAATGGGTTTCCTGAGACTGCTTTTAATAGCTGTAGACACTTCCATTTGAAACATTAACTGTTCCTATAGCTGAGCAGTAAGGTTCAGTTAAACCCCTTCACATGTCCTCAATGTTACACCTGAGTTGGGTATTTTTTTTTTAATTGAATACTTACAATTCTGAATATTTGTTTCAGTTGACATACAGACAGCACAGAACAACAGAGGAAGATAGGCAAGAGCTCAGACTCACATACAAAAAGCCTGAGAAATGAACACTCCACATCTCTCAGTGACACCAGTTTTACGCATTATTCAATTTCACTGCAAATAGTTTGGATTTGCAACGGACCATCCCTCTCAACATGCAATTGCTACATTTGCTGGATTTTCAGTTATTTTTTTAAAGTCTGCCAAAGAACTACCAGTATTTCACATGTCAGTGACACCTGGCTTTCACAGTGATTCTGCAAAATTTCATGGCAGCAAAGGAATTGTTATTGCATACCGCTTCACTGGCCCATGGAGCGCAGAGTTCCTGAGCAAGTCTTGGCACAGTGCAGCAAAGCAGCTGTTAGGCCCTATTGTTGTCTGGAATATGCATTTTGACAACTACTAATCATGTATTTACTCTGAACAGTGAATAATCTTATACATTTATTATTCTCAGAATGTATTTACCCAACAAGTAATGGCAGCTCTAAATGAGTTTCATATTTCCTAGCAAGAAAACACAAACAGTAATTAATTAGTTTATTGTTATTTAGCCAGAAGTTATTTATTTATTTCCGCAAGTCATTTGTCAGATGTAATGCTAAGTACATAAGGGCAGGTAGCTTTTGGTGGAACTTATGGTTAGCAAATTTCTGGCAGAATTCCTTATAAACCATTCTCAGTTGTCTTTAAGATGAGAGATCTATTTTTTTCCAGAATTGACAACTTTCTAAATTACAGGAAAATGGATGATATAAGTAAAACAAAATGCTTCAACAGTTGAATAGGTTCATGTTGGTTGTTATCCATTCTCTGTCAAAAATATACCCCAGAAAAGAGCTCCTAAACTGTCTAAATTGCACAGCGTTATTTAGGATTGTGACATGAAGTAAGTGTAAGACTTTTCCAGGTAAACTAACAAATATTTGTGTAGTGATGAGATGATGACAGATGTAAGTACACTGTGGTCTACACAGGCTAAGACAGAAAGTAAGGATTTATTTAACTTCTGTGGATTCTGTGGACTGTAAGGAACTGGACTCAGGAACGAGTCTCATGTACAAATCAGAATTTCTTTTTAAAAAGTGCACATGAACTGACAATAGGTTTTAGGAAAGTTTACCTTAGGGAAATATATGGCAATGGTAAATCTGGGCACAAGGTTGCTATGTTACTCAAACTCCTGATACATGTATCACATTTTAGAATAATGCAATTCTTGTTTCATAACTTTTCCCTGTTTAACCATAAAAAAGCTAATCTAGCCAAAGAATTTTACGTTCTAAGAAATTTCTAAGTTGTAAACCTAAACAAGTATTCCAAAGGCATTCATTTCACATAAGGGACACTCAACAAGGAATGTCGTAGTAGGTCAAAACCTAAGATAGGCTTAACCTACAATGGAAAGTATTACCAATTTTATACTGAGGAATTATTATCTAGGTTAAGTGTCTGTATTAAGAATTGGACCTATACCATTATATGAGTTTATATTCACACATTATTCATCTCTTAAGCAACCTCTCCTGTATGAACCAGTCAACAGCAAGACACATAGCGATCCATTTACACATGCTGACTTTTGCTGAGATAACAGTTAATTTTTCTTCAGTGTGTCTGGTACAGGGCTGTCTTTGGGATTTGTGCTGAAAACAGTGTTGATAAACTGGGATGTTTTCACTAGAGCACACAAAGATAGGAGAAGGAGGAAGTCGGGAAAGCGCAGAACGATGGCGCTTGTCTCCCAAGTCACTGTTATGTGTGACGGAGCTTTCCTGGGGATGGCTGCCTGCCCATGGCAAGTGGGGAATGAATTCCTTGCCTTGCTGTGCTCGTGTGTACAGCTTCTGGTTCACCTACTAAACTGTCTGTACCTCAACCCACGAGTTTTCTCACTCATTACTATCTCACTGTTTGTCTTCTGACTCCTGCCATAGGAGAAGTGACTGCACAGTTGCATGGTACCTAGGTGATGGCAGGGTTTACACCACAACATCACTAAAAATATCTCTTCTGGAGACAACTACATATTAGAACATTCCAAATACATAAAAATATTGCAAAGAAGATAATTTAATAAATTATCTAATGTTGTCTTTCTTGCATTACAACAAAGCTGCAGTAATTCTTTAGCAGTACAAGGTTGCTGAATGCATAGCAGCTTTTTTTTTTTTTTTTCCAATTTGCTTCTCCCTGAAGTAAAATGATTTGTAATGAATGATAAACATGAGAAAGGAGTCCTGCACTTACAGCTATTTGGAAAAGATCATAATTAAAAGCTGTATTCATCTGCACAGCAATAACACTCTTGAAGCAGATCTAGCAGCAAATACAGTTATATCACATCACAGAGTCTGGAGATCATGCCCACCTTCACTCAGACCTCAGAGCACAGGCTTATTAATTTTGAACTATTTTATACATGAAATAAAGAACAAGTAATCTGACATAAAACTGGAAAAGACTGAGAATGACTTTAGATGGTAAGAACACCAGCTGTCTTTAACTATGTAAAAAGACCCTGAGTGCATGCTCCCACCAGGTCTGATGCTGGGACACAGGACCAGCTTAGCACCAGTGTGGTTGAGGTTGCCTCCTTCCTCCTTGGAGAGGAACTCCCAGGCAGTGCTGTGGGGAGCCAGGGCTGAGTCCCTGCTCCTGGGAAGGTGCTTTCTTTTGAAACTCTTGGCCTTAACCCCTTTTGAGCTACAGCCTTGATTTGGGTCACGGACCCCACCAATTCATAGCACAATCCCCGTGCTCATGTCCCTGCCTGACCTCAGCCCTGTCCATCACTGCTACCAGCCATGTCTGTAATGATGCTGTTTCACTTTGCTTATAGCTATCAGTGCACTGAACCTCTTGCCTGTTTTCATCTTAGCCCTGTCTGTCCCTCACAGTGGTGCCTCCTGGCTCTGGGATGCCCCAGTACTTTACCCTAATGGGTGCAGTGGGACGGGCTCTACCAGTTGTTCCTGGGGAACCCCATGTAGCTCCAGCCTCCAGGGAGCAGCCACAGTCTGCACTACGCTGGTGAGGGACTACAAATTACTTGAAAAAACACCAAAAAACAGATGAGAGCAAAGAAGATTTAAAAAAAAACAAATTGCCTATACTTCTGCTCTGGGTTAACTTCGCATTTTGTTTGTTGCACAGATGCATCAGAACTGTTTCTCACTGAGAGACAAATCTGTAACCCTTGAGGAGTGTTGATGCAGTCTCAGGTTCATCCTTTTCCAAAGTGGAAACATCTTTGTCCAACAGTGAGAAGACTTTTGACTGGCTTGTGACTAGACCATTCATAAATAGAACTACAGCAAATGGAACAGGCTGTATTATGAGACAGACATTCACCTTGAAATAGCTACTATTGACTAATCAGCAATTATTCCTTTTTGCTAAAGAAACCTACTCTTATAGAAAATACAAAGTTCAGTCATGATTTCTATATGAGATCACATATAATCATCAAGAGAAATATAACTGCACTTATGGTTGTATATCAGTATGGATAATCATTAATTATCAGACTTAGAAGCACATAAGACACAGTCCTAACATGAATTTAAACCCCAAATACAGCTTATGGACATGCAGTCAATAATATCACCTTCACAGAAAACCAGTGGTAGATTCTTGGCAGGAAAGGACATAAGTGCTTAGTTGGGGCTACTAGTCTAACAGCAGGATTGCTGATAGCTAAAGTGGGACAAGTTATTTTAACAAGCTGTTAATATGAATCACTCATTATTATACCATGGCTAAATGTGACATGTAATGAGATACATAACTGCCTTAGGATAAGCCTGGAGAGCTAGGAGTTAAAGGGAAGAGGAAAAGAATCTCTGAGCACTACACAAGTTAAAAATCAAAAGACACATACAAAATACCATGATCCATAACTGGCCTAGGAACACGAGCAAGTATGATATTTAAACACAGAATACAAGCACGCTGATGTTCATTAATAACTCCAAAATCTACTGTTTGAAAATGTTGTGATGTAGCATCAAAATAATTTATTTTGTTTGCTTATTTTTAGCCCCAAATCCTTTCTGTTTTCAGGCAGTCTGACATCACCTTCTGTCTTTGGCTGGAACACTGTGCTCCCCCATAATCTAAACAGAGATGCACTTAATCTTCATTTAGGGCTACCAAAATAATTCAGGGTCTATTATTTCAAAATTAATATAATGATTTGCTTTGATTTAACTCATCATCAAAACATTTGGATTTATGACTCACAATTTTATTTTCCATTTTAATGAACACAGTTTCAGGAGCAGACTTATATTGTGATGGTAAACCATACAGATTCAGAAGACTTCCCCCTCAAAACTTTGTATGATGCTTATTGTTATTCTTTCTCCTTTGTCTGCTCCTCTAGCCTCCAATTCAAGGCTGGAACAACTAGGTTTTATTTAATTGCAAGTTCACTAATTGAATAGATATATAGACAGTTGAAAGCACTGGGATTCTCTACAGGGTCTTGTTTATCAGTGTCTAAATCTTGGTTAACAGCTTGCTACCATTCCAAATATACAACTATTCATTTAAGTATTTATGTACAATGCTTGTTTACCATGGCAACTGTTATATCAACTTGACATATAGAGAAATAATTTTACTCAGATATATTTTTCTCTTTGTTAGTATTCATCCATATTTTATGGTATTTAAAGAGAAATAACAACAAATTCTCAATATCTGTTTCAACTCATGTGCAAAAGGTACTTTTCAATTTTCTAGTGTAATGTATGTGAGTGAAGGTATTTGCCAACCATACAATTAGTCAAAGAGCCAATTAAAGCTGCTGGGGAAAAGAATCATGGAAACCTTTAAATACTACTCAACCCATGGTTCTTCCATTAACAAAGTTATTTACCTTAAGCTTTGAATTTATTGCCTGACTACAATTTTGAAAAAAAAAAAAAAAAAAAAAAAAAAAAAAAAAAAAAAGAAATACGAACAGTAAAGGACACATACCGCAGTACAACCAGCTTCTCTGCCATCTTTTCTTACACTTTGGACTCCAGAGTCAATAGCTTCTACAATCTGACTTTCCCTCAAAACTAATCCTGCTCTGTTTCAGACCTCTAGAAGACACTAGTCCACATCTGAATGCCTCCCAGCAGGAACAATATACTACTGACTACTTACTGGATTGCTCAGAGCTGAATACTTAAGAACACCTTTTCTGATCTGTTTTCTAGGATCAAATCCCATGAAAGAGAGTGATTACACACCTGATTGGTTAAAGTGGTGTAAATTCACAGGATATTATCTGACCAAACTGTGCCCTTCTTTCAATAAAAGACAGTACCTCACCCTTCCTCAGCTGCATCTGAGGAAATGACCGGACTTGTATGTAACATATTCTGTTTGGATATACAGATCACAGCTGAAGTAAAGAGCAGACCTACACAAATAATGTTTGAAGAAATCTATAGCAGCTTTTAGAAAAACAAACCATAATTTGTGATCTATCTACTCAACTGCTGCATTGGATTTCACTGACATCTGATTTACTAGTGGAATTAGGAGACGAAGAATATACCGCTCCAGAACTGCCAGAATTAAAGCAGACCCCAAAGGGAGTTTGAAGGGTTAAAAATTATAACTGCTACAGCAAGCATAATAATAACTACAGTATGACTAGAAAGGAAACTGTATATAATAGGATAGGTAATTACAGAAGCAAGAAATAATTCAAGGCTGCAACATCATGAGAGTACGGTACCAGGAGAGATTAAAGGGAGAAAGAAATGAGACTGGTCATGAAGTATTGTATACAATGTTGAGTTTCCAATAGGGAATAATTCACTTATGTAATTCAACTCTTTCTCCCTCATCACAGCCAGAAACCGCCCTGAGTTAAACAGAGGAAAAAATTAAGAGATATTGTGAATTCTACGGTATCTTCTGTACCAGCAGCCATGATCCAGTCCCTCCTGCAGTAAATGAGTAATATTTAATAATGATAACAGTCATAATTAATATTAAACTCTTAGTGAAGGTTTATTATCTTCAAGTCCCATGAAGTAATTAACCAATTCATTAAGATTCCTTGCTTTTGCACTAGCAAAGTTACAGAGACACACCCTGCAGGTCCAACATAATATAATCTATTTTAAGAGTAAAAAAAATTAACATTTACTTCTTAATATAATAATGATCTAGTCCAGTAAAGAAAAAAAACAAACCCCCAAACCCACATTTTTTTCAAGTTCTTATCTTTTCAGAAGTTGCTGTTAGGTTATACAACAGCATGGATGTTGGAGTCCACAAGGATGTGTGTGGTGCCTGTTTGAGAGTCTATCCTGAAGATTCTACCAAATAATGGTAAACCCATCAAGTTTAAT
This sequence comes from Heliornis fulica, assembly GCA_013399135.1. Taxonomy (NCBI): domain Eukaryota; kingdom Metazoa; phylum Chordata; class Aves; order Gruiformes; family Heliornithidae; genus Heliornis; species Heliornis fulica. Next base: position 100,393 of record VXBZ01000688.1, on the reverse strand, counting down.
AACAGAACAGACATGGACACTGATCTATTTGTTACACCCAGTTCCAGAAATCCTAATAAACTTTCAGAATTCAGTGGAACAAATCCTGTCCTCAGGCAGCTACAAAACCAGAGCAATTACATATTTACTAAGAGGCCTCCAGTAGCAAGGAAAGCAACAAAACCAGTTGCAAAGTATGCACATGGCCTAACTGGAACAGAAAGTAGTTTTCAGTGCCTAAAGTTTCGGGTCAAATACTGTGTTCTGAAATTCCCTTTCCTTTATGGAGACCCAGATGGGTTGCAGCTTTCTCATTAAAAATGAGGATATATTATCAATATTATTTGCTTTCAGGCAGTTAGCCAGTGAAAAAGAAAACCCAGTAAAACTTTCATCCTTTCTGGGGAGATGGAAATCTATGTGAAGTTCAGAGTTTATGTAGACTTGTTTTGCATTGTAGCAAATCCCAATTACTCCAGTGATGCATATTTCTCTTTTCTACTTTAGTCTGCCTAAAAACATTTTTCATGTTTCAATTGGCAAGAAAGAATATACTAGATCAGGTTTGAAAACTTTTACTTCCATTTTGTTACATCCAAGTTTCAAATGCAACTTTATTGGTTTTTACATCGTGATTTATGTCATCAAAAACTAATAACTTTACATTCTCCCGTTTTACCTTTAAATTTGTGCTTGAAAGGTCACAATTTTCCCTTTGCATTAGTGAAGTGCAGAACTTTAACTGATTTCAGTAGGGCTGAGTAAAACCAGTACTGCTGAAGAAGAGGAAGAAGTAAACATATCTTCTGAGCACAGCAAAACATCATTTGGTGTTTTCTGAAAGTTACACCTTATCTCCTTCTTACATTTATTCAGCTTCCCAAACTTAAGAACAAAGTTTCACTTCACTTGGAAGTTGTTTCTTTGCCTGAGAACCCCACCTCTTGAGAGAAACAGTGCTTGTAGTATGCGGTATTTTAAGAACGTGTTTCTAATTAAGTGAACAGGTGGCTTCAGCCAGCAGGAACTACTGAGCAAACAAACCCAGCGAGAGCTGGGACTTGTTGTAGCAGATGGTGTGGTCTTTGTACCACTTTAATGAAGACTGTGCCTGAGCTCTCCGTTGGGTTTAATAGAACACTTTCCTTATCATTTGTGCAACTCCATTTACAGCAAAATAAAAAAGAAATTATTTCTGTATTACAAAAGCAATAAGTTCTGTGCACCCTTCAAGCATGTCCAAGCATACTCTTAACTGATAAGTGTACATTATGCATAACAAAATTCAGTTACCTAACCTAATTCATACCTAACACTATTATCTATATCCATCCACCAGTGAAATATCTCATTGTAATGTTTGTATCATGCTAGCAATGATCTTGAAAAACTTTGCCCAGACATTAACAGTCTTTAAGCAGCAGGTAGACACTGATAGATTTTTAACATTTCCTTGCCAACCCGTTTCTAAATTAATAAATATCAATTGTTTAGACACATTTATTAAATTACAAAATTTCCCTTTATAGATTTATCCGAGCATATTCCAGCATTCACATCAGGATTGGGAGAAATTGGTCAAATGATAAACATGCTATCTTACATCCTCCCACTGACTTAGGTGAGAGTGATCAGAAATAAGAGAGGTAGTATAAATGACTTGGAATAAGGAACAGAATGAGAGAAATTTCCAGTACAAATACAGTAACTGAATTCAGAAATGACAACAAATTACACTTTTGAACAGTCCACTATTCATACATATAGGCTTCCATTCAAACCCTTCCCAAAATGTATCCATTTGCAACAGAGTCCAAACACCTTACAAAATCATACTGCAAACTGGTTTTTTAAAGTCAAAAGGGCTTATTTATCTCTGGGGTTCACTTCATTAGGTAAACTTGTCTCTTGCTACTTGGCTGTTTCAGGCAAATAGTGTCAGTCTTCTGGAGTAAATGACTGGTGATATTGGGAGTTACAAAGTAGTAATGCAAGAAAACTAAAACAGTGAGTGGGGAGGAGAAAAATCAAAACAAAAGCAACAACCGAACAAGAACATAAAAGTATGAGGAGCAGAAGGCAAAGGAAACAGAATAAACATCATGATTTGAACCAGATAATTTCCTAAAATGCTTTCTCGGTCCCTTTTTTTTTCCCCCCCTTTCCTATACAAAGAAACATGTTATGAGACAAATTTGATTCTGATCTATAAATCTGCACACTACTAGAAAAGAATGAAAATGACATGGTATTTTAAAAGTGATGTAGCTGCCTGGTCTTTATTTTTCAAGTTTCATTCTATCATTAGGGCAATTACTACACATAGTGGTAAGCATATAGGGCATCTGAAGTCTAGGAAAACCACCTTTAACCTCTAAATTCATACAAATAAATAAATTAGTTTTTATCAAATAGAATAGATTTTTTGAAGGATGAGAGATTAAGATATGAGCTAAGGGTGCCATGTATCTTGATTCCTTTTCCTATTATTTAACTATTATATTTCCTAACATGCTATAGTGTAGTCTGGTTATATGTCTTAGATGTACATTCACATAGGCTTGTGTGCAAAGTACATTTAAAAAAATTAACTGAATCATTTACTATGACAAAATCATTCATGAATAAGAGCCTACCCATTTCAAATTGTCACGCATTCCTTAATTTTTAGCAAGGTTTCAAAATATTTGTGATTTGGAAAAGATGGACAGTCATGGGAAGAAAGAAGATGGATCAGAAAATGAAAGTAGGAAAGAATCCTTTTAACTAGCAATTTTACCATTAGCAGCACTACTGCAAAATTACTATATCACTTCCCAATTCACTGAGAAACCATATTCTACCCTACCTGTTGCAAGTTATATTAATATGAGAAACACAAAGATATGACATGGCTCCTCCTGTATATAAATACTCCTATACATAATAATGTGGCAGGAATACTGCAAGAACCACAGCATACACAACTCATTATTCTTACTATTCATATCACTGAACTTGTCTTGCTAGTTTTATTTATTTTTCACTGGAGTAATTCTTTCAGGAACTTCAAAGCAATTAGTTCAGGAGCACATGTTAAAGGGTGAAGAGTTTCAATGTTACAGCAATGTAAGATAACTATAGATCACAAAATCTGTCATGGAATAATGCAATCAAGAACAAAGCAAATTGAAGCTTTGTTTTCAAAAGATAAGAATGCAGTGGAATGCATCACTAGCTCCTCTTATTTCTTGTGCTGTCTACCTAAATGAGACTCCCTGCTTGCATATTTCAAAGTCATTGGTTAATTATCCTGTAGCAAAACCACATTTTGGGTACTCTGATTTGAACATAATGATGTGACTATAATTTGAACAAATTATAAATATGCAAAGTTGAATACTTGATTTCAGATATAATCCAGTAATTAAAAACATAACAAATCATTTAGCAGGAATGTTACCATTGTTGCTAAGAAAAACTGCTAATTGCAGTGCCTGTATCTCCCCCATATTTGAAGTACTTTACTCCAACCCCAAGTCAAGATCCATTATCAGAAAGTAATGAATTATAAGGTATATTCCCCTGCCTTTTAAACCACACAGACAATACTTTGAAAGGAATAAGACAGACTAAACAGACAACATTTGCATTGTCAATTTAATGTTTGTTATGTACTCCCTGCATAATTGTGGTGGTTTTGCAATGTAGATTCTTTAAGAAGCATCTAGAATTTTCTTAAAGGTCCAACACAGTAAATCCCAGCTGTGCTCCCACGGCCAAACTCCCAAACCCTGTTGCTGACAAGGCCGGGCCGATCAGTGCCGGTCACAGGCCTCTGGGAATCACATTTGAGAGAGAGAAAAAACCCAAACAGCTGCATTTTGCCACCAGAGAAGGGAGTGAGAAGATGTGAGAAACTTTGCAGACACCAAGGGCAGTGAAGGGGAGAGGAGGAGGCGATGAGAGAAGATTCCCTGCGGTCTGAGGAGAAGACCATGGTGAAGCGGGTGTTCCCCCACAGCCCATGGAGGATAAAGAGACCCAGCTTGTAGCCCATGGAGAGGCACCTGGGACAGGCAGGAGCCCACCATGGAGCAGGGGGAGGAATAGGGAAGAATCTGTGACNAGGCCCCTTGAGAGAGGAATCAGTGGAGAATTAATGGAGGACTGTCTGCCATGGGTGGAACCCCACACTGGCGCAGGGAAAGAGTATGAGAAATCGCCCCCCACTACCAAGAAGGAGAACAACTCACAAGGGACTGACCAAAGACTGAAGCCTCCATTCCCTATTTCTCCCTCTTTCCCCTGTGCCATCCTAGGAATGAAAAAATAATGAATAGAGTTCAGTCTAGAGAGAAGGGAAGGGCGGGGGGTGGTATTCTAAGAGCTATTTGTATTTCTCATTACTCAACTCTGGTTCCTCTGTGTGTGTAGTGTAATAAATTAGATGGTTTTCTTTCCTTCATTCTCTGTTGAGTCCGTTTTCCCCGTGACACTCATTGCAGAATGATCTCTCCCTGTCCTTATCTCACTCCAAAGGCTCTCAACATGTATTTTCTCCCCTGTCCAGCTAAGAGGGGAGTGATAGAGTGACTTTGGTGGGAGTCTGGCCTCCATCCAGGGTCAAACCACCACAGTCCAAAACCAGGAAAACAACAGAAAGTGATATTTGAGTGTGTGAAGTTAAAACAAAAATATGAGATTATGTAAATATAAAAATATTGTCAAATACAAAAATCAATGTTGAGGAATAATTACATTAAAATATACTGTTGGTGTTAATCTGATGTCTTTCTGTTTCAATTCATCCAATGAAACATATTTCTGGCAGTTGTGATACTGTGTATGAATGATATTTTTCCATAATAAAATGCAATGACGCTGGATCAATTTTAGGTATCAGCCTTTACAAACCCTTCTAGGAGCTCTCCCTGTGGCAGCTGCTCTCAGGTACTCAAGGTTAATATCACCGAGTGTTCTTTCACTTGGAGACCAAGTTTTCCTGTGAAAAAGACCTACTCCAGACTAAGCAATACAAAATGAAATAGCAATGGCTATTCTACAGCCCCCTGAAATTACAGGAAGCCTTTTATTCCCTGCCTTCAGTGTGATTTCAAATCCTACAGTGACATTGGGTTTACCATTCACTGATGGAAAAAAAATAGGCAGGCTTCAAGTGTACTGAAGATATATGTTCAGCAGTACTATTCATCCATGAATATTGTTCAACAATGATCAAAAAAGGGGATGAATGATATGAATGTTTTACAGGTCAAATCTGCAATTTGTCTACTCACAAAAACTAACTTTCTAATTCCTTATCCCCTGAACAGTCTATTTGATGATAGAGGTAAACCTATGCTTTCATCCATGTGAGCGCAAACCTATGCTTTCAAAAAATAAGTGTCTCCAGAAGTTGTTCAGGTGTTTATTTTTTCCATCCCTCCTGCTACAGGGAATGTGTAATATTCACATTCCTTTGAAATGCAACAATGAGCTCATATAGGAAAAATATTATTTCCTGTTGACAATGTCCAACACTTCTGCAAGAGTTCTTGTCTCCTGGCAGTTCAAAAAAACAGCTCTAGTGAGTTTAGACCAAATGTTCTATGAACAAGAACAGGCACCCGTTCAGCTTTTACTGAAGCTAATTTAGAGGGATGTGGTTTTTTATACAGATAACGATTCACAGACTAGGAGTGAATCACTGAAAGTCCACTTATGTTGACTGACGCATGCCCATTTATCTGGCTTAAAAATCTGGCCCAGCATTTTATTTCCTCAATATACAGAACAAGCCTCTCCTTAAAATCCCCAGTAACCTGCTTTATTTGGTAAGTGACATAAAAGCATTAAATAGTATTTTATTTTGCTTGTGACATTTGATGAAATAAATTCATCAGCCTCTGTGTCATTTTATTTTTGTCACTGATTAAACAATTTTGCAAATAGGTGAAATGCCAGTGATAACATTTCTCAGGATATTTAAGCATGCAGATTGGTAATTAGCTATTAACTTCTATGCTTCATTCAAACATTTGTCTCGTGGAAATATTCTTTAAAATTTGGACCTTTGATGTTTCAGATAAGTAAGCAGGGGAGAGGATTATGAACTTGAGAAAGTTAAGATTCAGTTAGGAATTGGATTTGGTATTGCAAATCAATTTGCAATCTCCTTTCTTTAAAGAAAATAGACCATGTTGTGACAATTGTTGAGTGGTACACCATTCCTCAAAAGACAGTACTCAAAACCCACAACAATAGTGCAAACAATACCAGTGCAGAAAAAAAAAACAAACCCTGAAATACATTATCAATGAAACATACCTTCTTAGTGACACTTAGTAATATTACTCTCAGTATACACAATAATAATAGCCATAGTCTGATATTCCAGGATGCCAACTAGAAAATTCAGAAATCATGCGGCACATTCATCCACTCTGTAATGATCTAAATATCAGCTAACCTTCAGGCACTTGGAAAGCCTTGGAAAGTTGCAGTGCTCAGACTTGGAGAAGGAAGTGTTAACAGAGGGCTGACACAGATGATTGTAAAGACTGCACTGAGTTTGGTTCTGGTGTTCTAGTTAGTCCACATTAGGTGATCTTCAGAATGACAGATTGAAGTGCTTGCAGAAAGTCTAAATACTTCAGGAAATGAAGAAAAAACTAGTTCTGATACATGAATTTCTCAATTATTTAGCACTCATAGACATTAATCATTTCATTAACTGCAGATAAAAGACTCATCATCAAGACTGCTCATTTGACTTTACTACTGTCCATATAAGAAAATGAATTTTCATATACTTGTGCAGAATTCTGGAAATGTAAGCATTATGCTAAGACAAAACAGAACCAGTCCCAGACACAGAGAAATGGAAAAACTACCAAAGTAAGTGATCTGAAAATAATTGTATCAGTACAATCAGTCTTGAGGATACCAATCAAAAAGGATGTTAAATTATCACAAACATTGTATATAAAATAAAGCTGTCTATGGTCAGAAACTGGCCCAAAAGTAAGAGCACTGACCATATCTTTGTAATGTCTCACCTAATGAGAGAGGAAAAAAAAATAGCTCTGACTAAGCATTTTGATGCTTTGAGAGCAATGAAAATAAATTAGAAAAACAAAGATATCCTACAGATTTAAGACTAACATATGACTTGATTTATGACAGCACACAGAAGTTAAGATGGACTGGAACAAGTGCAGACACTTCATTTGTGCTACAGCTACCTTAACCTTCTGGGATGAAACTAGAACAAAGTAAGGGACAATTCTCAGTGTCACTGCCCAAAACTTTTAACACCTGTATATAGTTACTGACATATAATGACAATTGGTTTGATTTACATGGAATTCAGTGCTATTGCTCTGACATTGCTCCTAAGATGTATCTGCTCTAAACACTGTTCTTGCACCTCACTTAAATGTTTCTTTACACTTGAGCTGATGCAGAAGGGGAAAGATGCTCGTCCCAAGGAATTTATGATGATGATGATGTCCAAGTACTGACAGCTCTTTAGTGTTGTGCTACAGTACTTTCTTCTATTTGGACAGAAGGATTCAAAATTCTAACAGTCATTTAGAAAAGGATCAGTGGTATAGCCAACTAAGAACAAGTAAATTTTGGAAGCATCCTCAGAAATTCATCTCACAGAGATGTAGATCTAAACATGGCTTCAGCAACTCACGTGTGGTTTTCCATGCAACTGCAAAAGCATATCAGACACCGAGCAATCAGTGACTGAGGTTTAAGCCACTCACTCCAGTTTCTATGATGACTGGCATTCCTCAGGGGTCAGTACCAGGACAGGTGGTGTTTAACATCTTTGTCAGCAACATGGACAGTGGGATTGAGTGAACTCTTAGCAAGTCTGATGACCACATCAAGCTGTGTGGTGCAGTCCACATACTGGATCACTCTTCATCAAAAGAAGAGTAACCAATAGGTAAATCAAGGGGCTTCTCCCCACCTACTCTGCTCTCCTGAGACCCTACAGGGAGTTCTGTGTCTAGCTCTGGGGTCCCCAGGACAAGACAGACATTGATCTGTTGGAGAAAGTCCAGAGGAGGCCATGAAGATGATCAGAGGGCTGGAGCAACTCTCCTGTGAGGAGAAGCTGAGAGAGTTGTGTTTGTTCACATGGGAGAAAAGAAGACTATGGGGAGCTTTCCAGTCCCTAGAGGGGCCCAAAGGAAAGCTGGAGAGGTACTGTTTATAAGGGCATGGGGTGACAGGGAAAGGAGTGATGGCTTTAAGTTGAAGGAGGGAGGATATACATTAGGTATTAAGAAGAAATTCTGCACTAGGAAGGTGGTGAGGCCCTGGCAAGGGTTTCCCCCTGCCTCCCCCACCCAAACCCAACCCAAACTGTTTCATGATTCTACTAACATTTTATGTTTTTCTTATTTAGGTAGCTAGTCATACTGAACTACTAAACTACTAAAAGCAGTCATAGTTCTGAATCCTGCTATTTTTAACACATGCAGTAGTTGATAAACTGTTTCATGATTCTACTAATATTTTCTGTTTTTCTCATTTAGGTAGCTAGTCATACTGGACTACTAAACTACTATAAGCAGTCATAGTTCTAAGTCCTGCTATTTTTAACACATGTGGTAGTTGATTTTTCCTTTTTTCTTTTTTTTTTTTTTTGCATTGCATTTAAATGTGATGACACTTTGGAGGTTATTGAAATTATTGTTCATGCCCTGAATATCTGGTTAAACAGAAATGTGTGATCCAAATTATTAACTAGAATGAAAGGAGAAAAAAGATGACAATATAAAGGGTCTTATTTTTAATTCTCTTTGCAAATCTCAGCAGTTAAAAGCCAGATGAATAGAAATCAGTTAAGGTTCATTACAGCTACAATCCATCCAGAGAAAGAGAAAGATAGAAGCTCTGGTACATTAACTTTTACGCTTGTGACCCAGTAAATAATGTTCCAGCAAGAGCTCTGACTTCTTGCAACCCAAAGCTCATATAATTTCTATAATAATATAATAATTTTTTGCATTGTTAAGTGCTGCTAAATGCAGATCTAAAGGATGTTAAATTGAGGGAGGAAAAAAAGAGAATATTTCTTTTAAAAATCGCATATATTCAAAAATTTAACCTTTTTTTTAATAAATGAGAAAACATGACCGTCTGTCAAATCTACAGCAATCCAATTGAAAAATTAAATTTATGAGAAGTCTAATGCAGATGACATGCTTCCATTTTCTCTTTACACATGGGAGAGACTAGATTTTCTGTTAGCTTGGATCATTTAACCAGTGCATCTGTAATTCAGATGCAAGCACTGAGCATGTTACCTGAAAAGACAGTAGAGGAGGAGGTATGGGTTGATGGAGTTTGACATTGTATTTGTCCCCACAAAAGGACTTCTATCATAACATAATCCTGTTTCACTTGCAGGAAAAAGTGAATAAATTAATTCAAATACAGTAAATTACATTTAGAAAATAGATCCAAGCTATACTGTTTTATTTATTGAATTATATTCTACTGACTAAAAATTCATTCACTGTGGAAGCTGCATTAAGAGGCTTCTCTTTTGAGATATGTGCAGGTTATCTTAGACAAACCTAATCTAGTGAATACCAACAACTTGTTAATTATACAGGGAAGCTTTTACTCTTATTTAATCAGTAGGATTTAAGTTGCATTGTTGGGGAGCCAATAACTGGCATGTCAAATTAAAAAAGTGATTAATGAAATACAAGTTAACATCATAAGGCTGGACTCAGAAGTTGAAATAAAACTGCATATCTTCTCATTTGCTAAAGATCCACCCTGATGTGCACAAAAATGAATGTCCATCGAGAGCAATGTCTGCCAAACTTCTCAGCTAGAGAACCTGGCATATTTTCAATAGATACAGTCAAGAACAGAATGAAGGAGTTGTGTCTATTCAGTTCCACATACTTCAATTTCTGCAATGTTCTGTAAAAAAATTAATGTTATTATTTAACCTCACTTTCCCACTACTCTACAGCTTGTTTCTAAAGAACTCTTTCACCAATGGTTAACATCTACTCTATGGATTATTTTTTTCAGCTAGTAACAGAGACTGAAAATTCACAATAACCAGTACTTTCTTCAAATTTACATTAATACTATATGACGTTCTGTCTAAATAATGAAATTATGACCTCACCACTCTGAAAATGGTAATAGAGTGCTTTTATGGTAAGATATTTACTGTTTCTATCATATCTATTTTCTAAGCACAATACTATATTAATTTACCACAGAAAAGAGTAACAGAAATGGGAAGGGAAGTAAACATATAGATAGCTAGCTATAGATATATCATTCCCTTTGTAACATTTTTATATTCTGACTTTTTTTTTCCTCCTCTTTCATACACAACCACTAAGGGGACTCTTTGCATACTACAAATTCTCCTATGTAAAAATAAAATAGTCAAGAGAATGAAATATCCTCTAGCTTTTTCTTAAGAAAACCCCTCAATCTCATATTCTTAATCTCATTTTAATACTTTAACAAGTTAAAATTATGGAACAAACATTGTTTGGAAAGAACCTCTGGGTGAAGCAGTACTAAATGAGATTAACCTTGTAGGACAATCTTAAAAAGCCTCCCGTGTCTCTGGAGAACCCATTACAATACTCATCTACAGTTCTACTGAACAAGTTACTTCCAATGAACACTGTGCTCTGAACCTCTCCAGCCTGATCTTGTGGCTCCTGGTCCTTGCTTTACTCTGTTGGCTTCACTGACCTTGTAACCCTTCTTCACATAATTGTAAACTGCCTGAACTCCTGTAAATCTCATCCTTGCCACACTGAACAAGCCCACCTCGCTGCACCTCTCCTCACTGGTCCCACGCTCTAGGCTCCATATTTATGGCCTCTCCTCTTTGTGAGCAATATATCGTATAGTTGGAAATATTTATCTGACTCATCTTGTTTAATACAGGTTATCAGATTACTGATACTCGTACTTGAGTGTAAAGTCCTTGCATAGAGACCTTATTCAGCACCAAAGTATAACCCAAGTAAGCAACCTGCTCATGGATAATGTATTTTCAAAGTAAAATCACAAGGATTTTTGATTTCCTGAGGTGGTTTATGTGCCTCAGTTTGAACTGTTGAGACCAAAGTCTGAGAAACCTCTTTCCTGTTTCAAAGGTCCAAAAAAGAAACACGTCAGAACAAAGACAGACTGCATCTAATCCTATTAATGCTGTGCAAAATCAATCTCCTGAAGCTTTCTCGTGCTTGCAAACATGCAGTTAGAATGCCTCTGGTGATGGACAGAAATCGCAGGTTTTCCTCCCAATTTTTTAAGCCATTCCTCTTAGCTTTTTCTGAAAACTGATTGACTGTAAAAGATCCACTGCAATGTCAGTCTCCTTTTAACAGCTGGGAAGTCACTTTGTCTTACTTGCAGTCACAAAGAACCACAAGATAATCATATTGTGACAGCCATACCCAGCAGAGAGGAAGAGAAGCAAATCTCTTTTCATTATTCTCCTCTGTCCATTTCAGCCCTTACCAAACTTCCCAACAATGAAAGGAAGAACATTCCTTTTCAATTCCACTAATGGCCAGATATCCAATAGAAATCTTATTTTCAGCTCATAAAGCATATTTTCAAGATAAAGGTAAATTTTCCCCCTTCTGTGCTACTACATATGTTCTACAGTTTTTATTAGTCTTTCTTGGCTTAGGGGAAATGGTCTTAACTTTCCAGTATTCCTTTCTGTACTGCCTATCTCAAGATACTGTTGAGCTAGAAAAAAAAAATACCCCAGATGGAGGAAACCAGCATGGAAAAATATAAAAAGAGACAATCCAGTGACATGAAAACCCGGAACTGAACAGCATTAATGTCATGCAATTTAGTTGCCAGTTTCCATAAGCACTTGACTGTAAATCACATTTTCTCCTGAAACTTAATTTAGTAATTAGAAACACAGGGAAGGAAGCATAAAAGTAGTCTCTTTCTCTTCAATGCCTCTGCACTGCTCCTTGTTTCCATAGGTGCTGCTTCTCATTTAACAGACACATTAGCATAGAAATAATCTGAACCAAGTCTGTTTCAAAGCTCTGCTCAGTCCCAGGAGTTTTTGCTGCCAAACTGTATCAGGATCAAAAATAATTTGAGTCCTTGTAGTTTAGATTCAGATTACCTAAGAAAATACAACTTCATTCTTATTAACAGATAATATGTACAAAAATATTATTCCCCATATATTCACATAACATTACAGAGCTGAATTTCCAGTTCACAGAAAAAGGTAGGAAAAAGGTGACTAATACCAGGATATTTCTAATACAACTACCATCTCCCGCAATTTCAGAGTTTCAACTACCCATGCCATGTTTCCTATAAATAATCAGCTAACTTTTTAAATTATTGTTTTATGATGTATCACAATAAATTGCAAAACTCTTCAGAAAAAAGAAGTTAAAAGTAAGTCTGCATTAAAAGCTCTATGTTGTACTTCCCTCCTAAAGTCTTGGATTCTATCGTGAAGTCTTACCTACTAAAAAAATTAAGCTTGGCCAAGATCATAATGAAATTGGCAATAAATCTGAGGTTCTATAAAAAGAAAGGGCAGGTTAAGGATACTTTGCCATTCTCTAGATAGGTAGTTATTTGTTGAAGCATTCAACGTTTATGAATTTCTGCAAGCCTAAAAGTAATAATTCAGTCAGCCAGACACGGTGTCCCAGAGCCATGAGCCAGTCAGTAGAAAAATAACCAGTAATGAGTATGATGTATTGGTTAGAGCAGATACTACTCCTAGATTCTTTATTTAGCTCTGCCAGCAATTAGTATGTGACCTTGAACAAATCACTGAGCTAAAAAAACAGTTTAAAGCACCAAGTTTATAGTGGGCATAGATATAAATGTATTCTAAATCTCATTGATTTTCGAATGCAAATAGTTAATGCAGGTTCTTTTAAATCTGTATGTTATTTTTTAATATCCAGTATCTGACATACCTTCTAGAGATTCTTCTCAATCTCATGAGTCGATCAGTTTCTTAGCTGCCTCACATAAATGCTGAACTTCAGTCAACCAGTCCTTCCTAAGGTTGCACATCTGTGAAGAACAGGAGACTGAACCACCCAAACTATCAAAATCCCTCGGCTATCAGCAAAGCCATTTGAACCTGCTCCTCCCTTTCTGATTGTATCCCAACTCCTTAGCTTTGGATTTCAGTTATCATTTATTCAGGTTTGGGAGGTTCATAAACCCCAGTATAACTGGGTAGGTTCCTTAACAAGTGTTGATCATGTCATTCAAAACATATTTAGAGCACCATATAGACACAAAGTATGTAAACTTGTATTTTTAAGAAATACTTTTATATTCATGCTGTTATCAGAACTTCCCAAATTCTGTCTGTGATATCCAAAAAGAAGTCAGCAAGGTTACCATATGCAGATAAAATTAGTTATCATCACTGGTATAATTAGTCCAGAGGCAGCCCTCTCAGAGGCATAAAACAATCTCTCTTCCAGCTCCTACTCCTGATTGTCCCTTAAGCCCTTTATGACAATGGGCAAATCTATTTGTCTTTCTATGGCTTAATTTCCCAATGCACAGAACAGAAAAAAAAACCAAAAAAAAACAGAAACCAAAACCACACCAGCTCTGTCAGAACAGCACCATCAATGGAGCACACTGGGACCATATGATACAGGGAATCGATAACCGACACCAACTGAGACTATATTATATACCCAGAGGATATCATACAGAGAGCCTGCTCCTTTAAAAGCTCCCACTCATTGAGCAAGATTTTTGCCCAAGAACAGAATGCCTTGTTAGTTCACTGATTATCTTGCATATTCCAAGTGTATGTCTGCCAGTGAACTCAGCTGAGTCATGAGAAGGGAAACAGTGAAAACCCATTTGTATCACCATGAATAAACACCTTGTAAACAGAACTAGTTGGGGGGAGTGTTATTGTGTCTGAGCTTGCCTCACACTTCTTCTCAGAAAAGCTCTATGAGGATGTATTAAACTGACATTGATTAAAGTTTACAGAATTCAGTTATATTTAGAACTTAATTTGAAATCTTAAAAACACCCCGAGGCCAGCTGTAGGAAGACAAAGCATAATTTTCTAATTAATTTTAATAGAAGCACTTCCAAATTTTATTTTAATGAAGAGCAAGTGAATTTTGAATATTTTTGCAGCCTTTTAGAATGAAAAAGCGCTTTTGCAGAAAAAAAAATAAATCAGTTAATCTGCACAAGTTCTTCTCTAAAACACCAGCAATTTTATTTTTATACAATCCTCTGTCTCATAATACTGGTAATTACCTCTTCAAAACAAATACAGAAATTCCCAGATGCTTGCTATAGAAACAGGGAAACAAGGTGGAGGAGGGGGCGGGAGTGCGAGAGGGAGAAGAAAAAACCTTAAATAGCTACTTACTAGGTGATGGTCACTGAAGAGATAACCCATCTAAGTTAAAGTTACTACTTGTCTAAGATATTGCTTTCTTTTCAAACCATTTCAAACTCTTTATTCTGCTGTTCTTATCCTTGTACAATGAAGACCAAGTTTTGTGATGTACCTAGCACCCAGTTTGTCAGTGGAAAGTTACGCAATATTTCAAATAAGTATTTGCTTACTACCCACTCTGTTTATTTACTTTTTTCTAAAGAAACCTTAGATATCTAAATACTCCTCTGCTATTAGAAGAAATTAAAGGAAAGTGTAGAATTAGCATTCTCTAGAGACTAGAATATGTGTCATAGAGCTTAGACCTCGGTGTGTTTTTGTTTTGTTTCCTGCTATTACAAAGATGAAAGAAAATGATGGCACTACATTCCTGTTCCTCTAGCCTTGGCACTGCTCAGTTACAGACACTGCCTTGAGTTTTAATAACATCAGGACAAACCTAAATTACATCTAGAATTTCATGGTCAAATCAGCAGTTTCTGATTCTTAGTTAAATCAGGTGCAAAATACAATAGCCCTAAGTCTTCTGAAGTGTATCATCTAGGCTCCATGAGCAAGAGGAAGGTAAGTTTAAGGGATAGTATGTGGGCTCTCTTTCAACTGAGGGCTTTGTAAGAGAACTTTTACATTTAGGGCAAGAAATATTCCCTCAATATCAGTGAGTGTCTGCTTACGTGCATCCCAATGTGTTATGTGGTCAATGTGCAATGGTATTTATACATATATATATATATAAGTATACTACTGCTGAATTAGTTTTTCTGTATCACAGAATCACAGAATTGTAGGCTTTGGAAGGGACCTCAAGAGATCACTGAGTCCAAACCCCCTGTCAAAGCAGGTTCCCTAGAACAGCTAAAGGGAACTAGCAGAGGTCAGTTATATGAAATTGATTTACCCTTTCAAGTTTGGTTGTTTGGGTTTTGGGTTTGGTTTTTGTGTTTTTGGGTTTTTTTTAATCATGAATTTTCTTATAATTATATGATTTGTATATTAAAAAAGATACTATGTTTCCCTGTACTACAACTTTGCAGCTTAGTTCACATTCATCCATCATGTAGATGGATAAAATTCTGTAAGTCTTATTCGATCCATCACAAAATTACATAAAATCAGTTTTGATATATTTACTCATGCTCTGCTGCGACCACCATCCTTAGCTTGAACCAAGGTAAATGTTGAATAACTGTTCAATTTCTCTACTTGTAAGCAATTATGCAATCTTCACTTAGAGCTACACAAAATTCTTCCAGGTACTTTGATACTGCTCAGTTCAGCCTCAGCTAATGGGTTAATCACTCAGGTTCAAAACAAAACATTTAGGTTTGGTAGAACAATCCATATGAGTGTCATATGTAATAATAATGAGGAGGAAATCAGACAGTACTATCTTACTGTCTTTTATACAGAAAAATTATATACTCATTTCAAATAATTTCATATCTACCCAAAAGAGTAAAGAATTTGCATGATCAACTTCCAAGCACTTAATTTTTTAAAAACTCATGTAGAAGCTCTAACAATGCTGAAGTACATTCCTGTAACTAGACAGCTTCCATGATAATCATATAGATGCATATTGTCATTAACAAAGCTTGGGGTAAGACTTTCAAAAATATCTTCATGTCAGCCAACTAATTTACTTTGAAACACTCACTGTATCAACAGCACATAACTTGTGTCAGACACTATTTTTCAGGATTTCAGTGCTACTTTCTTTATCATGGTTAATAAAATATTTAAGCCACCTAAGCCCCCAAAATACCTTACTACTTTCATATCCTTGTGGACAATGGAATTTTTCAATAACCCAACTTGGAGAAGAAGATATTTATAGCAATCTGACTTAAGGCTCACTTTTTTTTCCAGGTTGACCTGGAACATCATTGGTGATTCTTTAATTTTAATTATATTTGCTTGTAAAGAAGTTAATAAAACTTTATGCAACCTAATTTGGTAGAATCTCTTTTCAAGGTTCCAGTTGATGTTGCCTTTCAAATCAAAAAGAATTGTTCAATGTAAGTCTTGTTCATTAGAACTTGGATTTCTTTTTTTCCTTTTAAAAGAAAGGATGTTTTATGATTAAAACATCTTTATAAATGAGATGGTAGCCTGTCATGTGGAAAATTGAGATTCTCTGGTTCTGGTGAACTGCCTTCCAGCCTGAGGGTTTTTAACTAACTTAAGTGACAGGCCTTCTTGTCTCACTGGTTTACATATTCAATTTTGCATTAACTGTTCTCATGTAGACCTTTTATTGTTTAATGTGCTTCAAGACATACAATATGCTTATTGTATTCTTGCTTTTATTAATATGCAGTCATATGTATCTATGATTATATAAAGAGTACCATATATATTCATTCCTATTAAAGCATTAAAAGCTATAGACAATACCCACACAGCAAAAGTTTCTTGTTCACGAAGGCACAAGCATAAGATTTTTACTGGTGGAGGGTTTCTTGTTATGAATGTAAAAGTTTCACTAGCCACAATGAGCAGTTTTGCTGGCATACCATTTCTCCCACCCTCAGTTTTTTCACGATTTTAACATAGATTAGATTGACAGTAACCACATTTTCCTTTCAGGACCAAAAATGTATGTTTTCCTATTAGATCCTAAAAGGATAACATCAATGGTTGACCTCAATTTTTACAGACTATTCTACTAAATGCACTCCTATTATATTTGCCAATCAGTTAAAGGACTTTGTCAGACCTAAGTATTTTCCCCTCTATCAGCTATGATCAAAGGGAGTCAGGACCTCCAATTTTATCACTGGCTTGGTGGTTTGTTTTGGTTTTTTTTTTTTCTTTTTCTTCATCTGCCAGCAATGTACCAAAAGTCTTTGACAGTCACTTGACAGTCACAGAACACATTCACACTACACTATGCAACCCAGAGGAATATCTTAGCGTAAAAAAGGGGAGAGAGCAGCAGCAGTCACTTCTAGGATATTCATGCATCATAAAATATAAAGAAGTCTCCTGAGTGTTTGTACCTTTTGCTAATTTCCCATGTCATAATTGTTTAATGGCACAATAAGTCATGGTGTCTAAGCTCTCTGTCAGCAGGCAGATGCAAATCTCACTGAAGCCAAAGAAAATGCTACCTATTAATGTCAGAGTAAATCAGGTCCTTTACCTTTTTTCCTCACTCAGTCTTTACTGAGATCACTCATTAAGCACATATATGAGGGTATACAGCTTTGTTTCAGAGAAATATTGTCACATGAAGATGGTATTTCTCCATTCAGAAATCACCCAGCCATGTGACACACAAAGATCTGCACACCCATCACCTCTGCACTATATAGGTGATCCTAGTGATCTCCTCACACATGGAAGCTTGGTGGGACACTTCTTTGGACTGCTGAGATAACACATTGAACTGTGGAGGCTGGGAGCAGCCTACACTATCACCTTCCCAAGACAAGAGCAGGAGCAGGGCAGGGCACTGCTCAACACACATTTTTTTTGGCACTAGGTGTAAAAGGTTAAAATCTGTGGCATGATGCAACATGGTGCAAGGCAATAATGAAGTAGGAACTACAGTGAAGTTAAAAGGGGCAGCTCTGAAAAACTGCAAGTCAGGATAATCCAGCGTACTCTGGTCAGCATGTATCTCTATGGCACCCTTCTCCCTCACCCCCAGCCTCCAGGAACCTGCACTTCCCATTCAGGTAGCCAGTTCGTGTAGAGCATTGTGAAGCTTGGGAGCACCTGAATATTTAGGGAACTAGAGTAAAGTGGGAAATCAAACTGATATGAGATCTAATTTATTCTCTCTACTTTAAATATAGCATATATTAAGTTCTTCCTTGGTGCAAGGACATAACTCTCTGCTACTGGAAAGCTTCATGTCAGCCATGTATTGAAGCATATCTCAAATCTGCCTATATATGGAAAAATAGTTAACCTAACAAATAGGTAAGCATTACAGACGATGAAATAAACAATGCTGTCATACAATTCATGTGAGGACACAAAAGTAGTCATCACAGCTCAAAACAGTAAGGAATTGTCATTTCACAGAGATGCTTGCAACTGATCTATAATTCAAAATAGAAAAAAAATTCTAAGACCATTGAATACTGTTTGTATATTACTTAAGAGGATAAATTAATGGGATAAATTATTCGCTCTGAAATATTCACTATGCTTTGCTAATTATCACGGCAAACATAATGCAGCAAATTAGTCAATTCAACTGTCACATACAGACAGATAGAAATGCAAAGACATGCTTGGAGATGTACTGCAGGCAAACGTGAATGGTAAGAGATATAATTAAAGATGCTTTAATAGGTTTTCAAAGTTGCTAAGATACCGTCAGGTAGCTAGCACATCTTGGACAGCCACAAATATCCAAGACTATGTTCTAAATATTCATTTCCTCTAGCTTTGCTTCTTTATTTCCCTTCTTTTGCCTTTCTTTTTAACTTTCTTGGTAATTGTAAACCTCTTTAGATAAAACATCACAATCTGAGGAAGAAATCTTTGTGTTTGTGATTCACTATATTCACTCAGCAATGAATGAGTTTTTACAGCTTTTCTGAATAATAAAAAGCAACAGAAATATAAAGACAAAGTTATCTTCAAAAACATGACTTGTAGCAAAGCAGGCAGCTGAGAAGATACATGTTTACTGCTTCTGATACAGTAAGGAAAGTAGCAGGAGAGAGACACTTCTTTGGCTACCATACCAGGATTCTTATACAGACTAGTAACTTCCTTACAGAAGTGTGAAACTGAAAAAGAGAAAATTGCCACCATTTGCATTGGACACAGATATGATGATGAAATAATGTGAAATAAAATAGCTTTACAGACATAAAAATAATAATCCTGAATAAAGGTTCTGATCTCACTACCTGCCTGATTCTTATGACAACAGAGCAGTTTTAGTAAGTGCACATCACCTAATATGAATTGACAGATGGATATTCCAAAATGTGGGTGTACTGTAATCTGTGTAATAATGATGTTCAGACTGCGATACACAAAGGTTTCACCAATTTGAGTTACAATCACCTCATCATCCAGTAAAGATCTTTCAGCAAACATACCTCAAACTAAAAATTAAAATAATAATAATAAAAAATTAACCTGGTTTACTCAAATACTTGTTGCATTGGGTTCTTATCGCATTTGTCTATGCTTATTTAATTTACCATACAATTTCTTTAGATAGACCAATACATAAAGGCTTACAGGTCATACAGTCCCTACCAGCAAATATGTTAAAGCTTCTATATCTTTACATTCTGAACAACAGTCACTTTGGTAGATGGCCCTGACACAATGCAGGATGGAAAAAGTCTCTTCAGCTTTGCTTCTGATGCCCATTTTTGCTGTATGATGAATCTACAGATGCATTCCTACACTTAGCAATAGCTGGTTCTTTGAAAACAGAATGGCAAATGCCTACTGAACTTTTCTTTTAAAGCTCAACGCTCAAAATCAAAGACTAATTCAATTAATTATAATCTCTAAACTTATTAGATCTGGGGGCTTTATTATTAACATTTTTTAGGCTTTTAATCCTTTATACAATGACTTATGCAGGCATATAATATCCCAGATGATAATAACCACATTGTGAATTCTAATAAATTTTTATCTAGCACAAATCATATATAAAGCTGTCAGTTTAGCTCCTTCTCTGTAGGATAGAACAGAATCTTGCACATGATGGAAACAAGGGTGATAAAGACTACAGATATGAGTGCACTATTTGCAACTAATCATTAATTCAGAGATCAGAAATTGTTTCCAAGAAGACACTGGGGCAGTTGTTGGCACTTCAACATGATCCTCTTTCAAGTAACTCCCCATTCAAAAGGGATTTAAAACATCCCAAGAACTGTGAAATGCAAAAAAAATAGTATTCAACTGCCTTTTCTCGCTACATTGTCCACAGTCATGAGAGGCAGCACTGACCCCACTGAAGTCAACAAAATTTCTGTCATTGCCAGCAGCAGGATCAAGGTTTACCACTGTTTTTATTAATAATCTATTCCTCAGAATTAATTTATGTGTATTTTGGCAGTGGCTTTGCTTTTTCCATTGAAGTAAAAAACTGGTGCAAAAATTTGGAGAATGCTACCAGTTCTAATTGCAAAGATTGGTTGTGCCATGCTTATGTTATTTGTCACTGAATTCCTACTCTTGCTAGGTACCCTATGCTCCAGCTCACCTTGAACTTTTAATTAAAATACTGGTACAAAAAGAGAAAGAAACAATCAAAACTTTAGGTTTATGCAGAGAGAAATGGCAGAGTCTGATCCAGAAGGATCATCATTGATGTCTACAAATTAATTTTGGGCAGATAGTTAATATTTTTTAATTATAGACATAATATAGCACAGATAAAATTATGTAGGTTTTATTTAATGTTAAATATCAATAATGCTGGTGAATGGAGCAAAGAATCATTGATTAACTGTCAAGTATACTTGGTAAATGGTCTACGTGTTTAATCAATGAGTTAATACCTTGAATAGAGTGATGCTTAAAGTACTTATCCAAATTTAGAGATTGATAACCTTCTGTTTTATTTTGAACTTACTAAGCATGTGCTGAGTGTAGTGCAAAGTGTCTTTGTCATTGGCTTAAAAATAAAATTTGTTTTCCTGGATATATTATGTACTTAGAGCTGGCAACAACCATTTCGCACTTGCAAATTAAACCAATTCCTGTCAAGTGACTGAGAGTCACGCTGATTTCAGTAAATCCAGAGAGATCTGGTAAACTGTCAAGATGAGTTTGGTTAAATGTTAGTAGGGTTCAAAGGAGAACAGAGTACACTGGTTTTAGTGAATTCTCTAACAGGTAACTTCTGTTGAGGAAAAAATAACGTAACAGAAAAGGTATTCAAACCCTAGAGAGCCACGCTCTAACCCTCCTAGCAGTTTTTGGCCTTTGTGCACTCTGACATTTAAGTAGATATATGGAAAGTTCCCTAAAGACCAATCACTGTCTGCTTGTTTATTGTGTTTAATGTGTTAGGAAGATCAATCTGCACTGATTCAAATGAAAATCGTACAACAAAAAACTATGTACTGCTGGAAGACAGAGACTGATATTTCATGTTTACTGACATGGAAATATATGATACAGAACATATGGACAGAAAATATAAAATGTTTATGGAAAGAAAGCATAAAGCTATTTGACACACACCTGTAATGAACAGAAAAGCTGACATCCCAGGCTGTCCTTTGCTCCCACAGAAACGACCTGAGGGTTCAGGCTCTTGCTATAGAACTGTACACAAGCAGTTGCCAAGACAGCAACATTCAGACCTTCAACAACCAGACATGGGAAAAACCCAACTTCTTCAAGAGCAGCTGCTATCCTGGGCCAACATAAGCATTAGTGCATGTAGCTGACACTTTGGAGAGCTGCAGACACCTGGATGATGTTGTACCAAAACTTCCATAGAAAAAAGTTTCAATACATTTCACCTAAGATGTATAGTTCTTGATTGCCACCAAGGACAGCATGAATGACTCTAGTGATGTCTCTCATAAAAGGCCCTAAGATATATCTGGAGTGTTTCAGACTATCAGACTCCACTATTTCACACATTTCTGTTTGAAAGCTGAAAATGTATGAATGTAAAACATTATTTTTTCTGAACCCTTACATAAACAGTCCTTCTGGATTTGTTCTTGAGAACTCTTCCACTCAAAGCATTTAAATGCAACACAGTACACCATTTGTCACACAAGAAGTACTTCCTTTGTTAATTTTGCCTTCAACTTGGGTTCCTGCTATTGCTGTTATTTAATGGAAAGAAAAAACACCAACACAAACCCAACTTTTAATGAAGCTGGCTTGTTTCACGCATATAAAAAATTGATCTCTATTCCTGTGACACTAGAATCTCACCATCTGAGCATCTTTATTTAAAGCAATACAGATATGTCACAAGCTACTGCAAGGGTTTTTTATGACAGTTTGCAGTAAATAAATAGGGTACTATAAGAATACCCTTAGAAACCGCACGCCTATTTTTAACCCTTCCATTTCACACAGAGGACTTGGACAGAAAAGACTTTGTCAGACTGTTGCTTAGGAATTGAATGGCTGCTATCAAGTAACAAATTCTAGCCAAATGATTTGAACCCAGCTTTGTGTTGGGCAACTTAGTGCTTTTCCTTCATACTCACATCCATCTTGTCAGAGGCCCTGCATCCGACTGTACAAATGTTTTTTTCTGAAAGGAAAAATACTTAGAAGGAAAGGAAAACAGGCTTAACCTGACCTCTCCTTTATCTCTAAACAAACTCAGGACACAACTACCTTAGTTTTGTAAAACCAAATTTTTTCCAATTCTAATGCACAGGCAAATATTAAGGTGTAACATATTATTTAGCTTAACCTCTTGGTAATAAGTGGCTTTTTCAGAACTAAACATGCTATTTAATTAAAAATTCCCTGACAATTTTTTAAAAAGTGAAAACTGAAAACATCAGACAAATGAGATACGTGTCATAATCCAAATCATAACACAAGAATTACTGTGTATAGTACTGGGAGACTTGGAAAATTAAATTTTTCCTCTCCATATACAAGTTTACAAACTGAGGAACTACGGCTCTTTGAGGGCTGAAGATGATCTGCTTCCAGTGAACCTCTTCAATGTGAGTTCTGCCACATGGGACTTTCGCACAGGAAATCCCACAACCTGTCCCCTCATCTGCTTGCCCATTTCAATCGTTAATATTTGATAATATTTCATATTGTGCTGTAGAGACATAACAAAATCTCAGTACACTGTGCAGGAGGGTCAGCTCTTGCAGTAACAGGATAGTCATTTGTCACCTTGACTTTCTCAGGATTTCACTATTAATAAAGTAAATTTAAAGCTCACCTGACATGAGTAACTCAGTGATGAGTAGGACCCTTGAAGAAGCTACAGAAATATGTAAGGAAAAACCTACCCAAGTCACATTACATCCAAAAGCAGAAATCAAAGAGTTTTGTTTCTTTTTTGGACTAACTACAAATTGACAAATGAGAAACACTGACTTCACTCACTTTTTTCACGCACTAATGCTTAATCAGATTCTTAAGCCCGGTCATTAAGCCCAGCACTGTGGAGCATGACCATCTATTTTTCTAAAGCATACTACATAGATCACAAGTTTCTCCTCTTTTTTTCAACACCAACTTTTTGTCTCCTCCATACACCTGTGAGCAGAACCTCTGGACACAGCAGGAAATTTCTGGCTACTGAAAACACTTTTTTTCTTTTTATACGTGCAGCAGTACAATAAGCACAAGTAATCACTAAAAAGCCAGAAAAAAGTTCTCCGTATCTATTATGGTCCCAGTTTCCATGTTATTTCATGCAAACCATTCTAAGGGTTTTTTAGTAAATCTACATAATGTCTTCCTTTACCATGCATAATTTTTATATTCTGTTCACACAGTGCTCTAGTGATCTACAGATAACAGGGAGCCTGCAATGCCTCCAGCATGCATTTGTGTAGCTTATGAGTACAGAAAATTCCTTGTTCCCCTTGTTACTCTCACTAGCTTTGCATTTTAACATAAGAAAGAATGACAACTTCCTGGATGTCACCACTGAACCCATCTATTAAGTGGAGATTTTGCAAATAGATATCGTTTAAAATGTTAATTTCTCCTTTGAAAACAAGTAGGCAAGAAGAGAACAGCTGTCAGTAAACAAGCAGTCTAAAAGAATTAAAAGTCTCTGGAAGAAAAGCTAGAAATCTGGGATGTTATGTGGCTGATGAAAGCAACTGGGGAAAGTTGATGTTGGTGACATAATTTGTTTAAATACACTTTGAGAAGTGATTGGAACACAATAAACACAGATCTTAATCCTTGTGCTTGGCTCTGGATCTCGGAAGCAGACAAGTCCCGTGTCAGACATCTGACTGCATGTACTGACTTAACATTCCCTGGCAGTCAGAGTTCAGGATGTGAAATTCCTATTTTCAATGAGCAAGAAACATTTACATATAAATGCAAAGCATGATAGAACATGTTCTGAATTGCAAAAAAGGCCCAAACTATGGGACACAGCATAATATTAAAGCTTGGGATATCTCAAGTAGTCATTACAACCAACACACCAACTTACCTGGTCAAGTTTCTTCTATTGGGCACACTCCACACAATATAACTGTAAAGATTATGGGGCTGATCCAAGCATTATAAAGCCATACATTACACAAATTCCATTATATTTTTGCTACATCTGTCATACCTGCACTTGTACTAACAGATTACTTACCACAATAGACAGAAAGCTAAAGAACATTCAAGAACATTAAACATGTATCTGACAAACTGCATGATGCATTCTACAACCCTTACTGTATCTCAGATCACATTACAGCATGTCAAACATCTAGAAACTGAAATAACACATGACACAATACACTGCCTAATGTGATGCAACTGTTAAAATTTCACTAAAAATATTTTCCTGATCCAGTGACTAACATCAGATGACTCTATAGTTCATCAATCTAAATTGTACTTGGCACAGAAAGCATGAAAGTAAAACCAGAAAAATTTTGTGCATTATGTACATAACCCTGTACTTAACGTAGTCCTGTTTGATTTGAAACTGGAAGACTTCTGCAGTTTAAAGCTTGGGGTTTTGGGGGTTTTTTTTGGTTTGTTTTTTTTTTTTTTTTTGTGGGTATATGTGTATATATATGTGTTAATACAAAATTAACAATATTTTTTCAAGCAGAAAATAGTATTTTCTCTCTTTTTAATCACCTGGTGTCCCTAAAATAAAACACTTATAACTATGGTGAGTCTTTTAGCAAGTACAACCTAATAACACTTTTAAGAAAAATTTATATAGTGCCACCTGTCTTCTTGATGCTTCCAAAATGTTTCCTAGGTGTACTTCTCTATATATTGTTCTGTTACTGCAAAAATCTACTACAGTCAAGCACAAACTCCTGTAAATGCCTTAATCAGTGGTGCAAATTTCCAAACAATTTCCAGACAATTAATATCACCAGCACAACACATAGCTAAACTCAGCTAAATATTAAAGAGAGGTTTTGGTTTTTTTTAAATGCCCACAAAAACTAAAACCAAACAGCAGAGAACTATGTAAAATAATTTTATTTATTGAAACCCATTATGGGTTAAGCCCAAAAATCGGGAAAAGTGACCATTTTTAAGTGGTGAAAAAAATTCCCATCCAACCATTTATAAAGTCTAGTTGTGTTCTCAAACAACAACCTTAGTTCAGTTCTCTTAACTCTAGTGCCTGAAAACATTCTGAAAGATTCTTTTCTGGGTTGAAATACCGAAGGTGTGGCCACTGAGTAGCCAAGGTGAAAAACAAATAAAATTCAGACAAGCATCACTTCAGACAGCATCATTTTGACAGAGTAACAGTGATGCAACACGCCTGCATCAGAGTTTAGTGAAAGACAAGATCTGTGCTTTCACCAGCAGACCCAGTGTATCACCCAAGGATAGAAATGAGAGAATATTTTCAAATAAAAGTTTTTTAATCTGCCACAATGTCTCCTTAGAGTAATTCCTCCTTATTTAACAAAAATTACATGCAATTTCTATCTTAAATTATAGTCAGAATGAACTAACTGTTCCAATGAAATTGTCAAAAGATTGCCATAAGCAGGTCATAGTAGAAAGTAGTGACATTTTGAAGGCTCAGTATGGTCTGCTATTTTTAAAGGGGTATTCCTTTTACATGTTGTACTGGCATATGTTAAATCAAAACTGTACAATTGTTACCTTGAACGAGCATCAAAGTAAAATTTATAAATATTAGGAAAATTATCTCATTACATTATTCTTTGCAAATTAAGTACATCCAGAAGGGATCATAAAATTTATTTTTTAATGCATTAGTAATTTATTCTAACAAACTCAACAAGTAGAATGTGATGGCTATTTTCCTTGGTTTATCAAGACATACACGCACAGGCTGAACCTTGCAGTTGAACTTCTCCACCAAACCTACTTCAGTTGTGATTAAAACAAAGGGAAATGCATACAAAGAAAATAAAGTGTTGTAATTTGTAGTTTGCAGCAAGGAACTAGATAGCAAAAGAAACTTTTTTTTTTTTTCTGAGAGGAAAAGCCTTTCTGTAACAGAGAACAACTGCTGGAAATAAAACAAGATTGACCCGTCTCTCACCTGACTGCTGTCCTATAGCAACTTATTCAAAAGCAAATTTGTATCTGTTTCATGACTGGAATTAACTTGCATTGTAGAACAGAATGGTGGACCTAGAAAAATGAACTAATTCATCTTCATAAGCCAAACCAGAACCAACTCTGCTTAAATTATCCCTGGAAAGTGCTTGTTTAGTCTGCTCCTCGGTCCTGCAGTGACAGACACTCCGGTATATCCCCAAGCAATATATTCTAGGATGCACCTATTTTTATAACGGGAATTTTTTCCCTGATGTCTAGCCTAAATCTCCCTTGTTGAAGTTTAATTCCATTATTCTTTATCCTGTCCCCAGAAGCAAAGGAAAACAAATTATTCCCTTTCTCTTTGAAGCAATTCAGAGACACTTGGAGACAGACACATCATGCTCCCCGCCTCCTCCTCATTTAAACCCAACAATTAAAACTCTTTCCACCAGGCAGGTTTCCTGGGCCTCCCACACTCCTGGCCCTGGCCTCTCATTTCTCTCCAGCATGGTGAGGTATACTGCACAATATCCTAAATTACAACCTGAAACATAACCAAACCAAGAACAGTTTGTTTTGTGTGTTTTGCAAGCAAGGCTCCTCTTCAGACACAGCAGCATAACTGATAACAGACATCACTGATTAACACCCAAATTGCCTCCTAAACCAACCTCCACCCCACCTAGCCAGACATCCCCTGCCTCATAATTACAAAAATAATAATTACTCCTACCTGAACTGGATGCAAACAGTGGGGTTTTGGTAGCTGGGGGCTGCAGCAGTGCCTGTGTTCCAGAAGACTACAAACCACCTGGCACTGGTTGCAGTCGGTTCCAGTTTTCCTCAGCCTGACACGGACAACTGGCTGTGTTCCAAAGGGGCACACAGCACTGTCCTCACACACAGTCAAGGCATGGCAGCCAGGGGACAAGGTGTGAGGGAACATGTAAGGAGAAAGACATGGGGAAATACTTGAGATGTGAGGAGGGAGAGAGAGAAAGAGGGATGGCTGTGGAGACCTGCGGCAGGAGAAGCCCTCCTGGAAGGGAACAGCCCAACTGTGGCCCACACCAGGCTGGAACCTGTTGAGGGACTGTGGCCATGGGTGGCCAACACCACATTGGGGACTGTCAGAAGAACGGGCTTAGGAAGGCAGAGACAAGGTGTGTTAAATTGAGTCTGAGAAAGGAGGAAAAAGGGTGCTTATTTAATTCCTAAAATTCAGTCACATTTCCCTGCATCAAAGGCCATTTTACTTGTGACACTACTCACGTAAAATAATTTTTACCTCTCCCCTCGGAGCTGAAGCCTATTCTTTTCCCAACTACTTCTGCAAATTATGAATAAATATGCACTTTTATCCTCTACCAGTGGCCTAAAAATACAATTATCAGACTTAGGAACAAACCCCAAAATTATCAGAACCTAAATGCATTGAAAGAAATAACAACAATGGACACTAAGAACATAAAAGAGCACCTTTTAACCTTACACTGGTACACTGTGGTGTCTAAAATACTTCAAAAACTGGCACACATAAGAGTGCTATATGGACTAGGTAAGGATCATGTTTATATTCTACTTGCTGAGACTTGTAATAATTTAAGTATCTTTCTGAAATGTTTTAGAAAGCCATTACTGAAGGTTATTTTTTCTACTTATCGCACCACAGAAGCTGCCACACTTAGGCAGGAGCAAGAATGCCATGGTTTCAGCAGCATCCACCCTTCCACAAACCAGCCTGGTATATTTGATGAATATTGTATTCACTCTGAGCTGCCCAAGAACATGAACTTGGAAAGGTCACGTAACGCGACAGATTAAATACGGTCTCAACAATTTACAATGATGTGTTTGTGAAACTGAACATACAGAAATGAAGAAATCAGTGGAAGTAAAGGTATGTTCATTAGTATCAGTGACAATACACAAACTGGGTGTCCCTAATGACTCCAGGCATTGAAGAGTAGGGTGGGAACAAGCCTTTGCTGCACCAAGGAGCAGCACCCTTGTGCGACAGCAGCAGCTCACGGGAGCACTGCACCATGAAAGAAAGTAGTGAGAAAATAAAATGACTTATGTAAAAATAAGACATAAAACTGCTTAATTTGGGAGTCTAGATTGAGGCAAGTATTTCTAGTATGCTAAAACAAAACAATATGTTTTCAACAAGAAGCAGCCCATACTGTGTATTTATTACCAAGGCACACACACCACAACAGACATAAACCAGGCACCATACTGAGCAAAAGGCCTGTTGTGATTTTCCTATGGTACTCTTGCAGAAGGAGGAAGTATTTTTCAAGATACACCACAGCAATACAACCCATGAATAATAACTGGTTTTTTAACACTAGGTAAAACCCCCCACCTTAAAGCATTCCTGAATTCTCAATACAAACCCGAGAACCATCTTCCTAGGCATCTTCATAGGTGTGCTGCATGTATCAGTCAGTTTAGCAATATTTTCAAAATAAAAATGTTACTATGATGACACAGCCAAAGTTACTAAACGATGCTATTGTTCCTTAGATTAATAGCATCTTCATAGAGGATGTCCTCTGAAAAAGTGCAGACTGCTTTTGTGCTGTACTCAAAAGGCAACAAAAACATTATAATTAGACATTTCCCTGATTTTCAATGCTCCTTAGAACAGTTTTAGTATCACCTAAGTGAATTTACTTTCTCATTTAGAAGAACTGTGATGAACACTCAAGAGAGAAAGAAGGTGAGAGAGATCTGCTTACCACGTAATTTCTCAGTACTGTGTAGCTCTGTACTGAAAATGTACTTCAGTGATTCAGGAGCTGTGAAAATTCAGGCTGTGATCACACAGGCTGGAAGGGGAGTGGGAGCTGACTTCCAGAGGGAGGTGTTGCTTTTGTTACATATTTTAGTTTAACATAATACAGTTTCCAATACGAAAAAAAACATGCATAAACTTCTCATTCTGTGTTAGAATATGCCATGAAATACCAGTATGCCCCTTGTTACATAAACTAATAAGTGATGCACCACCCACATCTTTTCTTTTTTTGGTTAACTTTTGTTTATTATTTTAACCAATAATAACACTAAACACTTGGAAATAAATTAAGCATTTTCAGACAGATTAAATTAGCTGAATGCTTTATGCACGTGACTTCAGCAGATCTAATCATCCCAGGATAGTCCAGGAGTTAATCATGCAAATGTCTTCAGATATTTCAATTTGCAAAGCTGTTTTTTGTGGCACGCATTCTTCCAAAGCATGAGTTGCGACTGTTCAGGGACTGGGCAATAGGAAGATTAATTATTAACTGGCAAAGAACTAAGCCACGTAAAAATCGAAAGAATTTTTAAACTTTTTAAANATTTTTATTTAAAAATATTCAGAAGAAAAGTTTTGCCAGAGATTTTACACCATTGTAGGAAGTATGGGCCCACTGGCTCCAATTAGGAAAAAATAATGATTACAGAACAGCTCCAAAACTAAACTTGTATCCCACAACTTCACTGATTGTGCATAGCTGTTCAAGCTTATGATGGGTACTTTGTGGAATTAGACTTTTCTGTGCCCATTGCACATGAATTGGAGTGATGGTGTTCCTAAGTGCTCCTTGCTCACTCTCTTTGGGAGACAGGCAGCTTGAACCAATGTGAGACTCAATGACTACTACAGTTACTTACTTTCTGTGTGAAGAAAAATTTTAGGATGAACATGGTGAATCATGGATTCTGTCTTTCACTTAGAATCCTATATTGTTTTGAGGAGACTCTGAAACTTTCCTATGAAATCCTCTTTCTAATCTCTAGGATGGTTGGAAAAGATTGCATCTAGATCACATATTTTTATGTTACAGCTGACCTTCTTAAAAGCCCTCATTTACTAGAGCAGTTGGAGAAAGAATATGGTATAACCACATAAAACCACAGTTTTATAAAGTTAACCTAATCAGGGTTTTTTTTTAATTATCTGTTTTTTACTGAAGCAGATACTTTCATCTGCATTAAAATATTCCATGGTTATTAATAAGACTTAATACATATGTTAAACTTTATGTACTGCTAACTGAGTTCTATTCCTTGATTAAGGAATAAGCACTGTTAAAAGAAGTAAAATTAATGACAACACAGTAGCTCCATCCAGAAAATAAACTCCCACAATAGACTCAAAAATTCCTTCAAATAAGTTCCATGAGTTAAATTCTTCCCTGTAATCAACTGGCAAAACTAGTTTTAGTTCAGCTATAAAACAGCTTTATAAAATGCAGCCAACCAGTCACACTTACAGACAAAATTAGGGAAGAAGACTAAAACACATCCTAAGGATAAGAAAAGGAAGTATCAAAAGATAGCTGGAAGTTTGACAACTCCCTCATGCCACCAAAAGATGTCAGTGATATCTTGTCATTTTATAAAGGGATAGAACTATCCTACTTGCCTAAGTAAGAAGAGTAAGGGTTGTGAAGAGCAGCATTCCACAGAATAGTGAAGCATAACCTGCTAATAAGTCTTTTGAGATATGAACATGTAAATCCCCAAAACAATAAGCAGAGTTGACTGTAGTTGTAACTGAGATACTGCACAGGATTTACTTGTAAAATTCAACCAGTTAGTTTTCTATAACTGGTCAGAAATATAAGACAAATGTAGGTCTTCAAAACGAGAGCCCCAGAGCCAGTTTGTTTCTTCCTTTGCTTTCTTCCCACACTCAGGAAGAGCCTTCCTCAATGACATTAAGGTTATGATGGAAAAATGATTCCAATAGAAGTCTACAGAGACTTTGTTAATATGCCTTTATGATGTGATATTATGACGGCAATTCAATTTCATTGCAGGCCTAATGAGACCTTGTTACAATGTCAAAATGAGAGGAAACTATATCAATCAAGTTATAGTACCCTGAGAGAAAGAAAAACCTAAAGAAATTAACCCCATTAAAAACTATTTTAAAACAACATTAAGATTTAGTGAATTCAGAATTGCTTTGCTTTTGTTGGTTTAGTGCTTCAGGTAGAATCTAAATTTGGCACTGATTTACAACTCATTAAATATACTGACATCAGGGGAATCAGTAAAAGTTTTAGGGAACACAAACGTCACAAAGTTCATGGCAAGTCTTGTGGTTATGTAAAGCACTGGGCAGAGCCTGTTTATTCCTACAGTTTGAATCTTTTTTTATCTCCAGCACAACCAGAATTTCCATTTTTCTCACTTTGAAAAGGTGGCAATTTGGCCAATGTTTAAAAATTTAAGTTCCTGTATCTCAACTCTTGGTAACATTTTTGTGTCTGTACTAAACACAGTAAAATTAGATCCCCAAAACTGCAAAATTGTGCTGAATTCAAGCAGAAAATTCTTACTGAATGTATTAGGAAAAGGTATGCCATTGTCAACCATGCAGAAAGAATACATATCAACATACCATGTGAACAAGAAGAATCTTGTCTAGATCCTAAGTTGTCAAAATTGAACAACGGAACCCGCTACAACTTTTAAAGATGCCTACAATTAAAAAAAACCCAAAACAGTAGCACCCCCACTTGATTATATTATTTACTTTTTAAATGATTTACCTTGTGGTAATTGAGACCTTTTAACGTGCATTCTTTGAATTTTTAATTGACACTGTTAATCTTTTCCAAGCTAATGTTTCCTATTAAGCAAGTTTGAGCTGTAACACTAACAAGAGTTCCATATGACACTGTCATTTTCCAAACCATGTGTTAGAGCAATATAAAGCCCTGGTCTCTGTAAAATCTACCACCCATCCAGCTGATCAGGTCATGAGGGCAGGGCAACAGTATTTTTATATAATAGGTACACTCCAGTGAGATACTTGTAAGGATGGAAATATAAGACTCAGCAAGGCACTAGAGCCAAACATTCTGGACATGTACCAAAGCATTGTAAAAATGAAAAGGCAATTGCTTTCAGTGTGTCATTCTTCTCCCAGCTCACATATTGTTTGTAGCAAATACTGATATTTACATGGCCCTATGAAGAAAGATTTGCAATCCCACAAAAATTCTATTGATTTTTGCTTCTGTTACTGTTGAAGATGCAGAGAGAGGGCACTTTGTCATCTAGGTATTAGGGAAAATTGATGTAAGGTAAGTGTGAGACACTCCTAAACTCAAAATCCAGTCCTTCATATTTTTCCTTGTCCTTCCTTGATCAATATATGAGAACACACACCACACATGCAGAAGACAATTTTGAAGAAGGCAGGCACGTAACAGATTTTATTTACAGATGTTTACAGTAAAACTTGAATAAACCTTTTGGTTCCAACATCATTATTTATCATATGCAATATTGTATTGCCTAGAGGATATATCCCTATTATAGGGGGCATTGTACAAATAAGAACAGAAATAGTCCCTGCACAAAGATCAGACCCCGAGGTTTGCTACATCTTTGGTTATTTTTCTCTGCACAAGGCCTCTAAAAGTTCAGGCTTGCATAAGCATTTTCTTGCATCAGTACGGGCTTTAAGAAGAAAAATAAAATGCATCAAAAGCACCTCTTGCCATTTCATGAAACATAGTATGTTCTTTCTTTCAGATCTGATATTTACTCTTATATCTCGTTTACAGAGATTTTCTCAACTTATTTACATCATAAAATAAGTTTACTGCACTTTCTGTCAATACACTAAGTTTCTGTTAGAAGAGATAAGGTTAAGTTACACCAGCATTATACTAATTGTACCCTATTTTTAAATTTGAGCAAAGTTATTTTTCTTGGGGCTATTTGGAAGGGTGAGATTCCCAATGACTTAGGTTTAACTGAAACTTTATCTTTCCCATCTTGCAAAACAATGTTCACTATAGCATTAAGTTCTACTGCAAAGATATAAGTACTACTCCTGTCAGCACTGCAATTACAGTAGTAAAGAGAAATGCAACACTGCAACTGTTTATAGGAGTATAAAAGTTAAAATGTGATATTCCATTCAAGCCATATAAAACATGACCTTTAACCAGGAAGGTGATTTGTGTGCGTATAGATATATATGTGTGTGTGTATGTATACATATATATATACATATACACACACAGCCAGTTCAGACTAAATATTCAATGAAGAAAGAACATGCAAACCAGTGCAGTATCAAGCGAGTCTAACAGGGGAAACTCAGCAGCTGAGTGTGCAAATTGTTCTTGCTGACCAGAAATCTAAATTCATTGCTCCTTAAGCATTATGTACAAGAAAATATTTTTCTAAGATTATACACATTTATTTCATTCATGAGTTCTTGTGTGCTGAACTTCCCAAGAGTGAGAAAGAAGGTTCATTAGAGATAATTTTGCTCTTGTGACCTTGTCCATAATTATTTTCGCTACACAGTGACCAACTGGAACATGCATTATATTGGTATGAAGATATGTATCACAAAGGAGCATTAACATATAGATATAAACATGCTTATATTTTATTGTAGCCTAACTATCCACCTTAGGGATTGCATAATTTTATCTATTTAGAAAGTAAAAACCCATCTGAACAAAACAGTTACTAGAGAAGTTGTTCACACCCAAGGCCCATTATAAACGTCACCTGTCTTGCTGGCAACTTTCACATTTGATGGATTTACTTTGTATTCAGCATGTTAAAATGGTTACAACTGGCTTTACAATAAGTATACAATATATTCTTTTCCTGTGTTGATATAATCTGTTTTACAGCTGTAAAACAAAGCCATAAAGATTTAAAACTAGATACAGTCTCATAAGTCTAACAGAAGCTAAAGACAGCTGCACCTAACATGATCTAGTTCTGATATTACAAACAAGACCTTGCTACACAGTGTAGCCATTTAATATAATATTTACCTTTAGAAGTGACTGAAGGTTCCACTGCATAATCTAGGGGGAAACTCCTACAGAATTCTTTCATAGTTGTCCATTTCCTTGAAACATACTGCTGTGTTTCCTAATGAATAGTGATATCAAGAAGTAGTCAGAAAAAACTACATCTGTAACACAAATTATGAGCCGGCCAACAGAATTTTACTGTTATACAGAAGACTTAGGTGACTTAAGAGATTTAAAAAAAACTTTAAAGAGTTTATGAACTCATCCTCTCACTTGTCAGCATTGAATTCTTCTAGATGACCTCAGGAAATGACTAGCAATATGTTAAGATTGTTAAGCAGTGCTTTTCCCATCTCATAAAGATGGCTTGTATGTTCCAAGATGTCTCAATGTAGCTTACACTCTTTAAAAGTTCTTGATGGAATAGGTTTCAAAAAAACCAAAGTGTACAATGTGAGACAGGTATGTCCCACAGTCCACCTAATCTTTCACTCCATCAATGATTTCACATGCATGTCTTCCCTTTACTAAACTATGCTCATCCTTCCAATACTAATGATCAGCTTTACTTTTTGTAATTGTGTGTACAGTTACAAACAGCAGATATATACGTAATACCAAAATTCCTTTTGAAAGATACGAGCACATTTCCTACTTTCTGTATTACTCGTGCTGAAGAAGGTCTAAAAAAACTGCATTCTATAGATTTTTCAAAGATTAAATGCTTTAGAACTCAAGTTAGTGCCATCTGGTTCTGCTAATTAGTGTTTTCTATTAATACCTGAACTTGAGGTATTATCCATGATGTTTTTCTTGCAAAGATGGGTTCCAGCACTGAAACAACCTTGAGTTCTTCATTAGTAAATACAATACAAAA
This sequence comes from Heliornis fulica, assembly GCA_013399135.1. Lineage (NCBI taxonomy): Eukaryota > Metazoa > Chordata > Aves > Gruiformes > Heliornithidae > Heliornis > Heliornis fulica. Next base: position 65,106 of record VXBZ01000688.1, on the reverse strand, counting down.
CCAGAACTTGGTTTTGCTAGACCTCATGTTTGTGTCATTTTGTGCTTTGATTAGCTCTATGACTGACCATCTCCAGTGGCCTTGCAGCTCTCTGGTAACTTTCCTCTTACTAGGATTTTGAAAAGGTATTGATCATAATTACACAAGGTCTTTGACAGCTGTTTATCTCTTTCTGCTTTGCTCCTCTGTAATGTCTTGGTTTTATCCTTCTGTATTATTCTTTAGATTATTCCTTTCAAGGAATTAGGGTAGCCTTCTTACTCCTGTGGAGTTCCTTATTCCATAGAGTCATGAGATTTTTAGGTTTGGTGGGGTTTTTTTGTTGTTTTTCCTTAAATGCCAACAAATCTATGCTACTCACTAGCATACTTACACACCAGATTTTTCTTAGTTTCTATTTGTATTCAACAGTCCCTATGAGCAGTCTACTCCCTTACACTTTGCTTCTTAGTCTGGCAAGGTGTCATTATCTTCTTTCTAGAATATGTATTTCTAGCATGCTAGCTTCCAGCATGGATATGATGTTCAGATGGTCACTTAAATGTAAGTTTTCCAACAGCTTCTCTCAGACACATTTTCTTAAATATATAGATATATTTTCTTTGTTCAAAGGATGTAGCAACCTTAGGAATGTGCTCTTACATGTACAAGAGCTTTTCCTCACTCTTTTTGCTATATTTAATTTTAAAGCCAGCAATTCAATTTAATTTTGGTTATTCCTTCTGTGCCTACTCCTTTATTTCAATACATTCTCCTTTTCCTAATGAAGCTGATTCATTTTCCACAGAGCATATTAATTTCCCCCAGCTACATCTTCAAATGCTGCATCTCCATCTTTCTGTCTGGCCCAGAGAACATTTCAGAGCCCTAACTTCCTAACTGGATGTTTGTATTTTAACTCTAGCACCTCTTCTGCTTTCTCCTGTGTCATTGGCACCATAAATAAAAACACAGGTTGCCCCCTTCTGTCTTTTTCAACAAGAATAGCCTAGGAGCACCTATGTAAGTTCCAGTAAGGTATCTCACTGATAACTAGACTGCCAAATAATATCACCCTTTAATAGTGTGAATGCTGAAGGTTTTTTAAAATATTTTTAATTATTATTAAGAGTTATTTTAATGATTGGCATGCACTGTGTGTTTATGTATTTGTCAAATACCGAGAAATCAAATAAAACAATATAATGCCACTGGGAAAAACATCATTTGCAGAATAATTACAGGCAATTGGCAACAGATGTTCTATTTCTTCAAGATTTGCATTTTCAGTTTTATAATATTTATATTTCTCTTCTGACAAAGTGATTAAGTAATCATACCTCAGAAGACTATTTCTTTTTTTCTCTTTTTCTTCCTTTGGTTTTATGGCAGTGTAATTAAAAAACAAAGCACAGGTCATATTTCCAAATCAGTTACACTTAGTGGTTTCTTGCCCTCGGGTAGAAATACAGTATCCTTTACTTTAACACACTTGGAGTCAGAGAATCTCCGGAGTTGGGAGGGACCCATCTAGATCATTAAGTCCAACTCCTGGCTACAAACAGGGCCAGGTGAGTCAGAGCTTGTGACTGAGTGCATCCTCCAGATGTTTCCAGAACTCAGTCAAGCTCAGTGCTGATCCTAGAAGCAGAGATAAGCAGCAGATTTAAACAACTATTCTGAAAATCCTGAAGCCAAATGGAATAAAGGAACAGATAACAAGCTTTGCCTGGATATATGAAAATCTGAATATTGTCATCATGGCTGTTGGCTGCTCCTTGTTCACCTATTTTCAACTAAGGAACTACAGGTATTTCATGTAAAGAAGTAAAAACTTTGATAGCCACAGATCAAAATTCATCTAATTAAAGATTTATTTTGACTTTTATGCAGACATGCATGAGAGAGCTTGTTCTAAGTTTCAGGGTTTCTTTTAATAAAACAAGAGCAAATACTTTCTGAGGTTACAAAATGTTCAGGGATCACTAGAATCCCTTAGTATGAGCTCTCAAATAGAGGGTTTACTACTTTTTAATTCTTTGTGTGAGAAAGATTAATCATTTTCAAGAAAAAGGACAAGCGTTTTGTTTAGATTCAAGTGTTTAGAATCATGTTCATTCAGAAAACCTCAGGAGACTACACATTCTGATTTCCTGTTCCCTTTTTACTCTATTTTTTTAATTTATGTTTAGAGTGAGCAATAAAATTAGCTGTAGGCAAGGAAACACAACACAGCATGAGTTGGAAGGCCTTGAAAAGCACCATATACCCAGTTTTACCATCAGTTAGTAAGAAGAAGACAATAACAATCCTATGCATTCAACTCCCAGAGCTAAAAGGTAGCCTATACTTCTCTCCAGATTTTTAACTCACTCTAGGAAATAATTATTTTTATTTTAACTTGCTGTTTAGCAAGATTTCCTAAATGTTCTAGTTTTACTAGATAAAATAAGATTATTTAGACTGAGGCAATACAGTAGCTCCTGAGATCTGAGCTCGTGTCTTGAACAGATTTTACTGACACTGTCAAGTCACTGGACTGATGGCATCCTTAGACATCAATTAACAAATATGTATTCCTTAACAACAAGTGAATAGGAAAATAAAGCTATGCTTGGATAATCAGAAGAAAAGATAGTAGAATACTTGAAAAATACGTAGAACTTTATTACTGTCTACTAGCTTTGTAATGTTGGGTCATAAAAAATGTAAACATTTAAAAGAATTAAAGCTTTTATTTGGTGCTAAATCCATTCCTCCTCTTAAACTGCAAAAGAACTATTTATATTGAGGGCAGAAAACTGAAAAAAATAGATATTACATATGTTCAAAATATTAATATTTTTAATGTAAAGCAATACAGAAATTGTGGTACTGTCTTCACTCATTTTGAAACTCAAGCATACAAGTACACCAGAAGGGTTTTATAAACTCTCTAGTGAGGTTTTATNTATATTTTCTCCCAGGCACTACCCCTGTTCCTCCTTCTCCCACAAGCATTCTTCTATTCAAAGCACCATTTATGTCTCCCACACCTGGGTTCTTCTGATCCATCATGTGGCAGAATAATGCCAACAAGCAAACTTTCTCTTTGCTGTGGAGATTTATTCTCTTTTTGGAAGTCCAGGTGTCTAGTAACATATCAGCATCACCCATGAATGCCATTAATAAGCAATGTCACATTTGCAAGCTAGTTTTCCTCAGAATATTATTTAATCTCCTCTCTACCAATGCAAAACTGTCTCCATGAGGGAGCACTGGAAAAAGAAAGAACTCCTAGGATTCATCAGAGGCCCCACAAGAGGCCCCCTCTTGTGATAGTTTCTTCCATTTCACAAGGAAGGAAGAAAGAAAAAGAAACTCATAAAACTATCCTACAGTGAAGGGAAATAGTCATACATACACCATATTTTGAAATTATTTTTTTCTTCTAAAGGAAGCATGTCAAGAACTAAAGTTAAACCCTTTCCCAGGTCACTCTTTAGTCACCTACCACCACATAAATCAAGTTATATACTGAGACTGCATGAGGTTTAGAAAGTACATGCAGCTTGGGCTCAGGTGTTGAATGCAGATGGATTTTCATCCATTTCACAAATCTAACCTTAGCTATATTGGCTTCATAACTTAAAATATGACTTGGGAGAGGAATTGCTGAAACACTGCATTTACTGATTATCTTCAGATTCTTTAATACAGTCATATCATCTCAGTTACCTTTAGTTTACATCAAACTAATCAAAATGCAATAGATGGAAAAATAAGCATTTGAGACCTGCTTCTGAAACCTGCAGGCCCAGCTGAGACACAGAAATGTCCAGCCTCACTAAGCAAACAATTATTCCTAACATCTGCCTATCGAGTGCAATGTGAGTTCCTGTCAGTCAACATTGACATGTCTCTAGACTAGGACTGGGATCCTAACAGTACATTATTATCTTTCATGAGAATATGCTAATTCCTTTGTATCACTGTGTATGCTGATATACAGTATCCTTTGACACTGACAACATGTTCTAGTGTGATATATTAATTCAAGAGAAAAAAAGAAGAAAAAAGAATATGCACTGCTAAAGGCACCACATAACTCGGAGAAAAATGACATTATTCTCCCAATAAAATTGTTCTCCCAACAGGACAAAAGAGTTTTTACCATTGATCTCAGTGGTGCCAAGATTCCACCAGCTGTCCAGATTTTGGGTTGTTAATTAATACCCAAGTACAATATGAGCTATATTATTCCATGTGAAGTCAGTTTTTAAAAAGGTTTTTTTATTTCCCTTTAATTTCTATAGCATACTTTTGGGCTTATTATCAACATAATTTCTCTCTAATTCAATTATGACTAGATGTGTATTATCAGATCATATTATTTCTGCCAGTATTTTAAAGCAGCAAGTGACCATAGTCATAGATACTCGACAGCTAAGAATGAGTAGGTGGGACTCTGATGGTATGTCTTCTAATTATATTTTCTACAACAGATTACTCTTTTTTCCTAAATATTTGACTTCTCTGCCCTTCACTGATGTCCTCAATTATTTCCTCCACCAAGCATTTTACTACTTCACCCTACCTAATTAATTCTTAACGTTAAATTCTCCATTGACCTTAATTTAACTCTCTGGATACAAAAAGCTGTGAAAGAAATCCTCAGTGAGAGCTGGCCAGAAAGCTTTCCTTTCTGCTTTTGCAGCTTTAAGTCTGATCACACAAAACACTGAACAGCACTATATATTGTCATATTACAATAGCAATGTCACTTTTCAAAGTGCCAGTGGGCTCCAGGAAAATCACAAAATTAGACTCTGAGTGTAGGGATGCTGAGTACCTGCAGTTTCACTTTCAGCAATGAGACTTTGCAAGTAGCTCCTCATCTGAGGCACACACACCTCCTGGGATCAGGACTGAGTGTCTACTGCAAGTTCTGTTCTTTCTTCTTTCACTTGCCAAAAGAATCATTATCCTCCTCCAGCATATGTGTAAGCAGAGAATACAGAAGGTAAAGTATTTGATTCCTAAACTTCAGTGAACAGATTACTAGTTTTATTTAATTACCATTAAGAACAAGGCAAAATACAAGTCCTTCTGGTTAGGGCTGTATGCAAGGCACTTACATGAAGAACAGCCAAGAAAAGACAAGACATCATCTTGCTTCTGTCTGTGCTACGATTTTAACTGTACTGTGTCTTTCTCACATTAAGACTTAGCTGAAATAAGCTTTGACAACATCAATGATTAAAAAGTATTCTTTACTCTGCATTTATTTATCTTTTAATAACTGTATTCACCCCAAACAGCTAAACTCCTGTAAAGAGCTTCACCAGGGCGAATCCATGCATTTATTTGCATTTATCTCTCAGCAGAGTTCGCTTCAGACCTGCTGGACTGCTAACAACCATGGTTGTATTTGCTGAACACCCATCACAAAATGCACACTTCAACAGCAAGTTCAAGGGATTGAAGTGAACAACAGTAAACTGACATTACTAAGAAATACCAGCAAGTCTAGACTTCCTTTGCAGTTAAATGAAATCACACTAACACTCAAGGACACCAAGAGCCTGTTCCAGCTCCAGTTCTATGTACCTTCAAAGATCCTTAGGTTCAGTGAACACAATATTCACCACTAATATACTCACACATTATAAATCAATTTATTAGTAAGTGAGCAGTATTCATTAATTCTAAGCAGAATTTCAAGTGTATTCCATCTAGGCAAAGTCTGTTAGTCCAAGTCCTTGAGTTTTTAAGCTACGAAGCAGAAGAGTCTTTAAATATTGTGCTTGATTACTGTAGAATGGTTTTCTATGACCAGAATCAAAAAAGCATGATGCTACACTGTAATTTGCCTATTAATCAGTTTAGACTAAACAGAAACATTTCCTCAAATGGTTTCATGGCTTTAAGAAGGAATTGGAAATTTATTACGTTTGTTTGACATGCAATTAAAATATTAAAGCAACAATGAGAAAGAGGACAATCCCAAGTAATATAAGGAGACAGGTCTGTGTTTACTGGAGAGTAAATAATTACAAAAAAGCCTCCCCTATGTTCTTACTTGCTTAAAAAAAAAACAGCCACAACAAAGAATGATACAAAAACGAATAGCCGTGATACTAAGGGAAGAAAAAAAAGTATAATCGCTATAACTAAAGCCCAGATATCAGTGACACTGTGTCCTATTAAAGAGATAAACAATTCAACAGCCACTTTTGCCACCACACAGTCTCTACTCCTCAGTTGTAGGAGTCAGTTATCAATGCTTTTCTCATGGTAACATAGATATGTATACAATTAAACCATGGTAATTTCAGCAGCACAAAAAGAGTTTTGTTTACATCAAACAAGGCTTTGTCTCTGAGCCAGGACTTATACAATAACAGGCTATCTAGACTAGAGAAATCAATTTACCATTGAAGATACTTGCATTATATAAAGGATTCAATCTAGATCCTTCCAGCAAATGTATTTGCTGAATGTACAGATCTTGATATCCTCATTACAGTTTTAATATTATTACCGTGATGTCTTTTTCTGATTTAACCACCCTTTCCAGTTTCTATCCTCAAACAAGCACTTAATTTTAAGGAGAAAAAGGTAATTTTCCTCACACCCATAAGAAGCCACTTCTCATGAGATCTTTGCCATCCTTTCTGCCACACTATAAATTATATAGATTTACTATAATACTGCTTGAGGTACAATCTCTCATTCCTGAATACAACCTGTTGTACAAGCCTAGGTAAGTTTTAATTGGAGATAGCTTTTGAATGGTATTTTAAGGATCTTGGATCAGTTAAAAAAATCCAAACAATTAAAACCCAAAATAAAACTAAATAAAAGCAGCCAACTGTTTAAGTCTACATAACCTATATCCAATGTTAGAGTTCAAACCACACCTAAAGGAAAGACAGAATGGTTTTGTTCCCAGTTGTTCACTGGTCACTGCTGTATCTTTTATAATATTACATTCCTTTAGATATGACAATTTCATGTCACAACATCTAACTCATAGGTGTTTCAAGTGCTTTTTTTAGAGATAACATCCAACACTAATGAATGCAATACACCAAGAAGTTAATATGACCAAGAACATGAAGTTAAATCAAGCTGTCTTGACTCTCTGTTCAAGTCATTCTTTTCTTGGCAATAATAACATCATTCACATGGAAGTTTCTAACCATCATCTATGAAATATGCTTTCACTTAAAACAGTATTTACCATAGTCTTAAAAACAAAGAGTTCTCCTGAGAAGGGTAGTGTTTTTGCATGGTTATTCTGAACCAGCAGATCTGTGAGTAAGTGCCACTGTACAGCTGGTACAACCAATATCAGATTAGTCACAATTGCTGAGAATTCAGAATCATTTTTTAAATTCATTTGGAGTAGAACACCAGGTTGAATACAGAAAAATACTATTCCGGGTTCATTTCTGTCTTTCACCTTTCACAGTTTTGTCCTCACATTTTCTGTGAGATTTTGTCATGTTCCACTGGAAACATTTGTTGCACATTTTTCACTTTTGCTCCTGAAATGACTTAAAATACCTGATGACACATTTCTTTTACTACAAGCCCCTTCACTCAATAAAAAACAAAAAGCAAAGTAGCTCTGCCTCATTTAGCCCCACACAGCTCTCACAGGCTTGTGGACTTCTTTCCTCATGAAACTTGAGACAAGGGTCTTCAATGCTTTCCTTTCTGTTTATCTTGCAAGTCTTGCTGACTGCATCTATAAAGGAGTATGTTTTTCTATACCTTCCTGTAAAGATTCATTACATAGACTGCAAAACACTTGAAAAAAACTTGCTAAACTTTTCTGTGTCTGATTTTAAAGAAAAACATTTTCACTACTCTGAAAAATTAAAGGAATAGCAAAGATATGGAAAAATCTTCTAATCCATCTTACATTAGATGTATTAGATCTAGTGCTTAACAAGACTTCCCTCTGAAATTTCCTTAAACTTCCACAAAAGAATTACAGGTATAACCAGATAAACACTGCAATAAACTTAATTTGGATAAATTTACTAAACAAAAATTGATGTGCTTAAAGAATCAGTCAACAGGATTATACTATGGTGTCAGGAAATAACAAATAAATTGATCCTTGTGAATTCCCACCCCCCCAATGTTTCTGACAATTTCAAATACATTAATATTCATAAGAGCAGTGAAAGGGAACCTTACAATCAGAAAGCCCTGATCATTTCAGTAGGGTAAATAAAGTCAGATTTTTGGGGTTTTTTTTCCTCCAACATTGGGAATTTTCTCATCTGTTATGATGACACAAAATAGACATCCTGACAACTTCCATTGTGTGATTTAGTGGCAAAAGGCATTTGTTTGCTCAATAGGCACGTTATTTTTCAGAAGGCAGTCATTTTGGAGGTAGGTGCACGTTAGATTACCAACTCCATCCAGCACTACATCTCAGACAGACCCACAAAGCAAACAGCATCAGCAATGAGCTGCCAATAGTGTTCTTCCACTTCCTTGTCAAGTTTTTCAAGCATATTATATCTGCATGATCTCTTTTCCATTTCAGCTATCCAAAACAAATGGTTGAAATGAAAAGCAGGCTTTCACCTCACTTAAAAATGCATACAGAACTAGAAGGGGCATCCCAATGACTCAGCTGGAGTCCTGAAGAGCAATTTCCATATGGAAATACAAGATACTGATGTTAGTGAAGCTCAAAATCCAAGTCTGTATTCCTTAGCTATTTAATCATTTCTCACAGACTTCATAAGAAATGAGATTGGAGGGGAAAAGAGAAAAATAAATATATAAATAAAGCAAAAGAGTATTGAAATGTGACACATAAAACTGTTCTCAGAAGTACTAATCACATGCCCCTAACAGGATACATGAAAAATTATTTGGTAGGATACCAGAAATAAGAACATCACAGCTAACTTCATAATGACCTTGTTTCTTTCCAACAGAAAACAGTATGAACAGTAATTTTAAGTCAAGTTGACAGATCTAAGTCCAAACCATCACAAACTTCAAAACCAAATATTTAGGGTTTCCATTAAATAGCCTCAAGAGCTCTTATACACCTTCATGTTCAAATTGTTCATAAAAAAGCCTTAAGTCTGCATATTCTATTGGTAAATAAAACCCAAACAAACAAAAAGCCAGACAAAACAACCAAACCAAAAGCTAAAAGGATAAAAGTGTCAGAACTAGCCTAAGTTTCAACATCTGACAATAGCAACCTGCAGTAAAGTCAGTCGGGAAGCTCTCCATGATCACTCTGAGATTTTAAACTGATTTTAAACTGGAAATTCACCCTAACTTTAGCCATGCAGCTAGTTACTCCACTAAGGGGAAATATTTGTTGCATGTAGGATTTTATTTACATCAACATAAATCACTGAGAATAGCACAGCTACCATTCATGCACATGATCTCGCTGTCAGATTTACCATTTTTCTGATGAAACGGGGCTTACCTTCCTAATCACTTGTCAGGTGCTCCATGGTCCTGGCTTATCTGAAATTCTACCCTTGGGACCAGCTGCAAAAGCTTCTAATATATTCTAAAAAAGTCAAACTTCTTTGTGTTAGAGCTCTCCCTTTCTAAAGGTCAGCACCTTTGCAGCATGCCTGTTATGTAATTAATTTGTTAGCATTGCTATTCATAAAGAAACCCATCTTTCACACAGCTGCATAATCCATCATAAACAATTAGCAGATGGTGGTGCCCAGTCTAAAAGTTTCAGTTCAGTGATTACACACATAGCTATCTACATTCCACAACCCCATCTTCATATAGGCCACAGAATTAAAAGGGGTTATTTCTAATTTTAAAAATATTGTGTCTGCAACTGCCTACATCCTCCAACACCGCAGTGCAGTGCAATGTGCTCCCTGCACAACTGCTCTTTCATCATATGAGAAGAAAGTTTCCATGTCTTTGGTTGTTTACACTCTTAAGAGGCAGAAAGGAATAGCTTACATTGAAATTCTGCAAGATTTATCTTATCTTTTTTTAATACCATGTTACTGTGCTTGTAAGAGGAAAGTAAGGTCCCCAAACACCAGTAGAAAACATGGGAAATACAAGTACAGCTTTCTATCTGACACTAAAACCAAAGCAAAGGGAACCAAACCTTTGTATCTCTTCCTTCATCTCTTAAGATATCATGTATGGATGTTGCCTTCTCTTGCGTGCTAATTCCCATATCCATGCAAAACCAACCAATCCAAGACTGATTCCACTAAAGAGAATAAAGGAATTGCTCAGTCTTCTGCTTTTCTGTGTAATGCAGACAACTCTGTACCAGAACAACCACGTGTCAACCAGCTCCCACCATACTCCAGAATGTGCAATGCAATTATCACTCCATAAATACAGAACTGTGCAAAGTGGATATGGAACACGTACTTGAACTGGGTATCCCTCTGCATGCAGAGCATCCTAAGGGTGTAAGGGTGTGTACTAGGAATAAGGTTCTGAAACAAGTTGGAGACAGCACCCTTAAGGGTTCACTGAGGAACTCACAACTTGCAATAAGGAACTTGCAATAGCAGACACACCCTTCTAAATGAATGGTCATAAAACTCCATCAACTCAAGAGCTTAAGCCTCCAGTGCCTAGCTATCTTTTGCTGTGATTTTGTGTATTTTATTATTTTTATTCTAGTTTTTAGAAAGAAGTAAGGATGTAAGTAGTGGTGAGGAAGACATTGTAATATGGGAACATTGGTTTCAGATTACAAAGCTTGCCCATGACTATATAAGAGAAAACTCCATTTCAGACAGATTTCTTTATGCTAACACAAAGCCCCTAAGCCAAAGAGACTTAAATATACACAATTAGAGAAAGAATACGATGCTATTATCCTAATTTGAAAATGAAACCGTCAATAAAAAGAAAAAAAAACAAATGGGACAAATTCAGAGTAGGAAACAATAAATGAGCTCTGCATTTCTATTTTCATCTTCTCTCCTCTATGATTAGAAGGGTGAGAATTTACTTTATTGCAGCTAGAAGACTTTGATAAAAGCACTGTATTTTATTACATTATCTTTGTCTACCAAAGATATCCATTCTACTTTTATAAGTAACTCATTTTTCTCCCACTTCTACAAACTCTTTACCCTGTAAGTTCCTAACAGCTATAGAGAGAAATGGACATACAGAACTTCCTACTTCGATGTGGATGTACAAGTCTTCATTGTGTTCTGAGTCACCTATTATGGACAGCTTCTAGTTATGCATTACTTGATGGAAAGTGCATCTGTATAAAAGGGAACAGCAATGAAAGACATAAACCAAAAATGCAGCAATGGAGAATCTGAATTACAGATCTTTGTTCTCCTAGGTGCCACCTGACACACTGTTTTGTACTCACAACTCACCCCTTAACCCACTGAAAGTACTGTGTAATAAGGAATTAACTTTTTGTTTGCCACCAGTTACTGCAAGCAGGAAGCAGAAGCAGTCAGCAAAATCTGTGGGATTTTTGAAAGGACAAAGCAAAAACTATAATGGTCTTCTGCCTTCTTGAGATTAGCTGAAACAATTGAGCTATATAAAAAGGTTACCTAAAAAATCCTAAGCGAGAACAAATCCCACCAATGTTGGCTCATACCAGATTTACAGCAATTTGTCTGCAAAACCAAAGCTTGGTTTACATCAGGTTTTTGAGAGAAGGTATTTAGCATGCCTACTGGTTGTCTGCACCATGTGTATACAGCAATGCTGGGCAAGCTTGCCACAAGCAGACAATTAAAAACACAGTAAACTTGCAGGATCAGCTCACTGTCATCTTCACATTTTAGAGAGATCTGGGTTTGTGCCTGGTCAGCGCTTTGCTAATTAACTGTATTCTGACTATTCTGCAGAAATGATATTTTAGCTTGTAAAGTATCAGATGAATATTATGGTCAAATAAACTTACACTGCAAAATTGTAAAGTCACTGTCAGTCTGCTGAATCTTACCCTTAAAATGCTCATAAGAGGCCAAATTGTTGATTATATAAATATTATGCACGTATATCAATATGAGGCATTTATATATGTACTGGAATCTGTATGTATTTCACTATTTGAACACCCAATGTAGTCACAAACCAGGAATATTAAAATACAGGTGCCTATCAGGATACCTTTAATGAGTATCTCAGTCACACGTGATCATAATCTCCAGATTTCTCTGAAAAACTTCTAGTTTATTTTCTGAAAAAGGAAGATGCTTTGTGCTTATAACTCCCATGTAATTCACAAGCTGAAAAGCAGTATTAATTGTACCAATGCCTGAAGCAGGCCCTTCAGGACAGTTATTACTAAAGCCTGATGGCTTTTGCTTCTTATTCTAGTTTATTGACTCCGAACGGAGGTCAATGTATGAGGTATGTCTATTTTTCTCCTTGATGTGATACAGTCTCCTGACATACTGTAGTTTAATTGTAAAATAATTCTTTGTCACAGAGTGTCTACTGGATTTGCCTACAAGGGTTTTGTGCTAAAAGTTTAAAATATAAAGAGGTGAAAAGCATATTTCTCATGTTTTAAAGACAGCTGAAACAATCCTTGTAGCAGGCTTGTGCACTCACTGAAAGCAAAAGCAAACCCCTGACACAACACAAGAACTGGAAGCTGAAAGGTAAATTATGCTTGCTGTGTTTTTCTGAATTGAATCCTGCCTGTATGATCAGCAGCATTCAGACTCTCAGCAGGGAAGTCTCCAAAAGAGAGGGAAAACTAGGCAGGTGGCTTTAAAGCAAAACACAGGAAAATGCACTAAATAAAAATTCCGGTCGAGAAGTGAAATTGGTTAAATTGCCTACAGTATGTCTGTGGAGGGAAAGGGCCTTACACAGATTTCCCTCCTTTAAGGATGGAGAGAAAAACACTGACAAACATGAAAAGCACATGCATGTATGGAACACTTGTTTATTATAGACAATTTCTTTGTTGATGTTGTGTTTTGGAAATGTACAGAATAAGGGATACACTAGAGAAACCAGTGAGACAGAGTGAAGGGATATAGTTGAAGGAATCACTCAGCAAAAGTCATGTGATAGCTGGGAACACAATAACAACAAACTGCATGGAGGGGGGCAGGAGATACTTTGTCTTCTTGTCCTGAAAACAAGGAGCAGAAATAGTCACAGGCCTTCACTGGGATGATATGCTGCTACAAGATGCTCCCAAATGGAACAGTCATTCCTGCTTCATCATTACTAGTCAGCAGGAGCCTCAAAATATTCAAGATTGAATTCATTACGAATTTTTAAAAGGCAGTTTATAATTTAAGGGTTAGAGGAGTATGCAGAGTTCAAAAATAGGCACGGAACAAAAAAGAACAGCTGTTCTTTACAATTACTCTAAATAAATAAATAAATGAAGAGGAAAAAAGGAAACATTCTGAAACACAGCTGTGTGTCTATCAATTAAACTCAACATTTGCTCAGACCCCTACCTCAGATTGCTACTCCAGGCTTTAACACGTCCCCATCACAGTTATTTGTTCCTATCAAAACAGATCAAACCAAGGATTGCAAATTACTTAAGCAACTTGGAAGGTTTCAGCCTACCTTCTGAAGAGCCAAACTGTTCTCTCCTCAGTAGCATAATATGTCCTTTTCCCCAGAAGTCTGGTTTGTTTCCCTCAGATATCAAGACCATTTTTCAAATACTAGAATTTTAAAACTCTATCTTCTGGGCACCATAAAAATGTCAATCCTGGGGCTAGGCATAAACTGACCAATTTGTCTCTAGGCAATTTAACAGTACAGAAAGGATATAATAAATGCCTAGAACACAGTACACAAGACAAAATATAGTTCAGAACAGACCACTGAACTTCTCAGGTTTGTTTTTTCTCCTGCAAAATTTCATTACAGATCATGTAGTAAAGATAATGCTTAAACATGTGTTGGGAATCATAGACTAATTCAATCTGACGGTCGGAAAGAGTTGATCTCCTCAGAATGGAGATCCTGACGTAGAGACAGGAAAAGCTTTTAGGCCAGACCTGCAATTCAGACATAAGCTGGTCTATCCAGTCCATTTTTAAAAGACCCAGAGCCCTAATTTGTGTGGCTCACAGACATGCCTTTCTTTACTAGCCTGATTTTTTCTGGACTCTGTTTTTCATGTTTAGCCTTCAATATGCTACATCATGACCACTAAATATTTTTGAAAAACCTCTCAACAGATCACTGTGCAAAAACAAGGTACGGTGCCACACAGTAAGATTATAAAATTTCTATTTCTTAGACTATATAGTTTTCACCTTCCAAGAGACAAAGACAGAAAAAACTCCATTCTTCTCCTACATACCAGTATTACTGTTTCCAGCTGACAAGAGAAAAGTGGTCATAAAGCCTATTAAATAACAAGTAACTGTGGCTCCAGCTTTTCTGTTTCATTTCTCAGGAGACTCCCAGGACATTATAGTTCTGTACCTAGCAAGAGATAAGGGTTTTCTTTGTGAAATGAAAGAAAGGAAAAGATCGAGCTTAAAATCCCCAATTATTTGCTCGGATCATCCAGATAGGTAAGAAAACCAATTATATACCATCACTGGAATACTGGGAAGCCCTCAATGCTAAACAGACTGTAAAAATTAACAACAGTTGGGTAGTCAGAAAAAATATTTGATAGGATGAAACTTGCCCAAATTTTATATCAATTACACTGGCCTGAATGCTGAAGAATTAACTAAAGCTCTACTGTATTTATGGGCAGCTCTTAAAACAAGGGAAACGAAGCTGTTTTTGCAGTCCATAGGTTTCTGACACTATCTGATTAACACCACTGAAAAATAAAGTTAACTGTTAAAGAATTACTTTTTCTTCCTTAGCACATACCACAACACTAAGAATTACCTGTTCTACACCTCTTACACCTCTTCTTTTCAATGTAGAAAGAAAAGTAAGAGTACAACCTTAAGAACGAATCACAACTGGCTTTGAATGCAAAGATGTCACATTTTACAGAAAACATGCTTACTTTTAAAATCAGTTCCTTTGAGGCAAGATAATAGGTTTCTAATGACCTAATTAATTTTACACTAAGTGTATTTTGCAAATGTACAAAGTTAGACAGCAAATTGCTGTCTCTGCTTTGGTAAGAAATGGTTGTCTCCAAACAGATCTCGAAAACCAGTGTACAGTAATTCATGCCAACAGTTTATTCTAATTACAGCTGAATATAATAATTCAGCTGAGATACTAAATTTCAGTGCAAACACCACTTTGCTAGATGGTAAATAAAGTGGAAAAAAATATAAATCCAAGTTATGTTAGCTGAAACCTTACTTTTCCCAAGTACATAATGCTCCTGGAAGGTGTAATGTAGCAGATAATGTCTGGTGCTGATTCAGAAAACTGGGCTTTTTTTTCCCCCCCCTTTCCAAATAAAGCTAAGTTACATGTTTATTCATAGTAACACAGACCACATAATGCTGATACTCATTTTCTTTTCCTTCCACCTGCACTAGGACTCTCTGAAACTGCAACTGGAAAAAATTTCATCAACTGAGGAAAACTGGGATACAAATTCTTCTCTCTTTGAATAGTGAGATTCTGATCTGTCAGGATAGACTTCCAGAAGTACATTAATTCCTGGTTCAGTGAAAAGACAGAATCACAGTAAGTTATCTTTATTCATCACTGTATATCACAAGTTCCTCTTACCAATGTTTTAAAAATTTGCCAGGTTGATCCCAGCAGCATAAAAATGGGAAAGCAACACAAGAGAGAAACAGTCCCTCAGACAAGGGGGTGGTTTATAAGCTATAACCTAGGTTTATAGGTTATAATGTAGGAGTTTACATGCAGGTGATACAAAAAAACCCAAACATATGTAATTATAGCTTTAGGGCAAACAACAGAGCTAAATGTTAAAAAGTGTTTTGGGTTTGTTTTTTTTTTTTCTTAAATGCCTTGGCAGCTTCTGCCCAATCAGAAAAGTTTTGGAAGACACCTAACAGTGTATAGTATAAAGTCTATATGTAGCAAAGACATGATGCACAGTAAGAAAGACAAAAGGTAGGTTTTATATGTTAAAAGATTTTATGGAAATAAACAAATATCCCACTGGAACATGTTCCTATATAAGGCAAAGCAAACAGTGAGACTGGGTTTTCGTTGTGCACTCTGAGGTAGAGCCAACATTCAACAGCTGTATTTTTAAATTTCCACAGGATTCAACACACAAAGACTTTGAGCCCAAAATTTTAATCTAGAGACAAACTCAAGTGTTTGTTAGGAGATTTTTAAGGCAAGAAGTATTTGATTTCCAACCCCTAACATTCTGTGATTTTACCTAACACCACACATCCACTCTTGTCAGCCTGAACCCAAACAGCCTCGAAGTACATAACTGCACAAGTACCAGCCACAACCTTTGATCTCAAACTCCATACTGAAGGTGAAAGCTCAGGACTGCAATTTGTCAGTACAGACCAGCTGATCACATGGGTATGAGGGAAGTCCATGAGGTTTGGCAAGCAGAAACCGAGGTTTTTCCAAACAGTAGGTGTGTGTTAGAAACATCATTCTTCTGGATACAGGACGTGTCACTAAGAAATGCGAGCAGCAGAGCGGCATGTTCTCACCTTCACCTACACCAGTGGTAAATAACAGATCCCTGCTTGGAGATCCTGAGGGAGAGCTCTGGCAAGCACAGCTGGGTGGGACAAGAGTGACCCATGCAACAAAGGAACAAGGATCTCTAAAGGTGAAACAGCTTAAGTGATATCAAGAGCCAAACTAAGTAGGTCATGTGAAAAAAAGGGAGAATAAGCCCCAAGAAAATGACAATAAATGTTAAAAATAATGAAAACCAAAACAACACAGGAAATGCAAACCTTGGGAACAGAAAGCAACACAGGTTGTTTCTGCAGAAAGAAGTATAGGAACAGCACCAGCATTTGTATTTTAAGTGTATATAAAACGAATCCATATTAATTTAGCAGTGAACAAAGGCACAAATTCTCTATATTGGAAGAGACCTTCCTTTTTCATGCTGGCATCCTACAAAAAGATTATTCATTATAAGGCAGCAGAAAAATTCTGTAGGATAATATGAATGAGGCATGTAGTTAATCCACTAAGATTCCATTAAGAAGTGAGCCGATGTTCAGCCAACTAATTACCCATTCATTAAAACAGAACCATAAATGACATTTCCAACATATTACAAAACCCCTCTGTAGTAATATTTTCCCATCTACATCTATTCTGACATTTATATTCTATGTCTCTTTCATAATTATTTCAAATAATTCCTCTGACATATTGAGGGGAAAATAGCTTAAAAAGAGATTACTTACCACCTACCAGTTGCTCACAAAGAAAGGAGCAGGACAGAGTAATTATACTGGTGTATTAACACAGAACTGACGTGCTTGTAGTCCCTAATAATCACTACCATGGTTCAACTCTTCCATGGTGAAAATTTTCTCCTGTTTGAATTTATTTGCTATACATATACCCATGATTCATCCATCCCCCAAAAAAAGAGAACACACAAAACTCATTTAATTCACAGAAAGCACTACAGCACCCCAAAGGTGGCATGAAAAAAGAATCCAAACCCAGAATTTTTGTGTCCCACTTGGTTCTGCTATTGCTTGTACAACAGCTGCTGCTGGATAACAGAGGAAAGGATAGAGAGGGCTTCACAGGCCTCTCCTTAGACAAAGGATAAACTTTCTTTTAACAAAAGAGAATTCAATATTGGGTACAAGTTGTTACTTACTGCATGATCATTCAAGCATTCCCTGCACCTCTTTGACTCGCAAAACTCGCAAAAGCTGAGAGATTTTAGGACACAATGCAACCTCTGGGCTGTTTAGAGAAATAGAGAGATCTGCAATATGTTTCCAGTGGCTTTTTTTTCACCATATTTTCAGAATAGGCTTTTTATACAAAGATTATTTCTTCTCTATAACACAAGTACATGTTTTAATTTGCACTTTTAAAAACGTTTCTCCATGTTCTGGCTCACAGACTGCCCATTCTTCGAGCAGACTCTTCCATCCCAGCTCCTACAGTTCCTGTCCCTACCCTTCCCCCATTACATACCATTCTGACCTAACTTCTTCTAATGATATTGATATTTAAAATCCATCAGTTATTGCTGACCACAGATTAGGTCCAATACTTCAAGAAAATCCAGTGAGAGCCAGCAATGCATTACAGCACATGCAGCTTTCAGATGTCGTTATCTCATCAGACAAGGGATAAAACGGCCCCAGTGTGAACCTGCAACCCTGCATATATCCTCTGTGAAGGTAGGATGCCACTATTTGATCGTGTGAAGCTTAGGGATAAATGAAGATCCACCTCATCAAGAAAACAGCTATACAGTGTCCAAAACTCTTATCTTCTAAAGATTTCTTTCCTTTTAGTTTATGCCATTACCAAAGTCACCTAAGTCAGAAAATAGATTGGTCAGGTAATTAGAATAGCTGACACATTCCTAAAGAGAGAAAGTAATCTTCCTGACACCTATGTTGGTCAATACTCAAATGATTTCTAGAGGCTTTAGCTGAGCTGAGTGGTAACAAACTGCAATGTTACTGCCATGTATCTTGAATAAAGTCAGCTTCCTACTTTAAGCACAACCAACAATGTATGAGGAGAAGATAACTGCTAGAGTACAAAAGCTCTGGCAAGCACATGAAAAAA
>VXBZ01000688.1:0-46440 GCA_013399135.1 Heliornis fulica | reverse complement strand
AAAAAAAAGAAGAAAAAAAAGCAAGCTATAAAGCCTTGAGATGCAAAGGCTGCTGAATGATTCGCTGGCCAGAAGAAGCAGGGTCAGAAGAAGGTGGGATTTTTCACTATATAGAATGACCTGACTGTCTGCAGAGCTGTACAGTCCACAAGAGAGTTTTGTGTGAAACCCAGAAGTGGACTAGATGGCATCAGATATACATTACATTTCTACCAATACTTAAAACACAAATATAGTATCTTCCAGAATACACACAGACCTGAAGAGTGCATAAATTTGAATTAGTTCACTTGCTGTCAATGTTTAAGATTTATTTTTAAGGTACCTTTTTAAGACACTTACAGTTAAGAAATCAACACACAGGAGTGTGGACACAGATGAAAATCACAAAGAGCTTAGTCCTGAATGAAAGGAATCAGGTTTGTCAAAGAACAAATATCAGTTTGTCAATTCCACCAGAAAAGGAGTGACACAAAGACTTTAATGTAAAACTGTTTACCCGGTTTTCATACTACATTAAACGAGGAATATTGCATTATTACAACCAATTAATTAATTGTAGCCAATATATAGTTGGTAAGAGAAAACATTTAGTGCTCCTTGATTTCCTAACACTCTGAAAAATAAATAATAAAAAAGAAGCCAGCCAAAGTCTTTTCCATTGCTCTCAACCAGCCCAGTGGATGGATACCCAGCTCTGAAGAGACCATTCTGGCCTCACAGATAGGAGAAGGACTATGAAGCCATTTCTCCTGGTCAGAATCATCCAATTTATTGATTGAAAGCCATAGACAGCTGCAGATATTTAACACACAACGAGAAAATAAATGCATCTGAATCTCTAAAAAAACATAAAGGAACCACAGAAACTTAAGCAATGTCTCACAAATATTTGTAATATAATTAAACTCACAAACATAGAAATTTATTTTTTTTCCTCAAGCAGCTTTCAGATATTTATAGGTTACCACATCCACAAATAATTTATTCCAACATGTTAGGGGAGTTTTTCCTGTGAAAATGGGGTCATTAGATGTTTATTATATCCACTGGTGTACTTTTATTCACTCAGCAGGAAGTTCTCAGTAAGGATTTCAGAAAGAAACCTTTCTGTGAGAAACACACTAATACAAAAAATCATCACAATGTCCTCTTTAAAGCACACAGCATTTAGTTTCTTCTCTAATTACATAAAAGTCTATTACAGTAATTTAAAGGAAAAAAAACATTTTTTTATACTGTGAGCAGTTTTTTACTCAACCCCACATTTTAACAGTCTCACCAAAGTTTCAGAAAGGTTCACTTGAACTGAATTGGTACTAAACAAAATGTGTTTACTATCTATGTATGACAGTGCATTGTTAAAAACAGAATGTGAGTAACTTGGAACAAATTTTAGAGCAGATGCACTGGCTAGTAGTATTAAATAGCAATGCTTTCAAGACTCTTCAAAGCAACAGTCCGCAGGCAGTGGGAATGCAGCACGAAGATAAAATACCTATCAGTGGCACTACATTTTGCAGCAAAAATAATTGATGAGAAGCTGGGTAGAGTGGATTATAAATTGCAGGGCACATGCAGTAATTTCTGCTCTGGTCAATGTAGTTATTAGATATATAGCATAAAGTCTGTCACTGATACAATAAAGGGCAGAATAACATAGTAACGAGGGTGATTATATTTTATTGATTGATAAGAGATAAAACACCTATATTTTAAAAAATTAGATTTTACTGCCTTAAAAAAAACAAGCCAAAAATCTTTCAGCAAACCCACCATCAAATATGAATCAACCAATAATTAAATGGGATAAAGAAAACTGTCTTGATATCTCACCTGCAATCATTTTCTTGGTGTACAAAATAAGCCAAGCATGACTGAATCAAACTGTAACATTCTCATAGAGGATTTTTAAATTTTGATGTTCTGTTTTATTCCTAAGCCCTTGTTGGCAATACTATTCTAACTGACTTTTGGTAGCCTATCTAATGATGCTGCTGCTTATCCACAATGCAGCAAGATTGGAAAGTAGGAGCAGCATAGCAAGATAAGGCTTTTAATGTCTATGATTTACTTAAACTATTTCCCTTTAACTGCATGGCTTTTCTACTATGTTTCTATGACAGAGTATCAAGGACAGAGAGATCTCAGTATAACAATCTACCTCTCTACTCAGCAAGGAGTTACACACGTGCTTAAGCACTGTTTAAAATAAATAATGTTTTAAGCAGATGCTTAAATGACTCCTGGCCTTCTGAAGGGTGCACAGTTAAGCACTCAAAATGTAATAATGAATTCAGGATCTATGGCTCGTGCTGGACTTTTCCAGTAACTATTTCATTAACTGTTGATAAGTCACTGCAGGTATAATGTGCTGTTAAAGTAACTGCAGTTAATGAGACATTTCTCTGACGTCACAACAAAGAGACATTTTTAACATACAGTAACAAGTACTAGAAAGGAATCTTTTAAGAGACATTTCCCAGAATATCTCACTTCCTTTGATCACAACAAACCCGGGTAAACTCCTGCTTTTAACATTCATGTGTCCCTTGCAGCTCAGCCATTGTCATGGGGCCCCATTTCTCTAGGACATTTTCAAATCACTCTACCACAACACCTTGTTACAAGTCCACAGGTGTGCACACAAACACTGCAAACTTAGAGACTGACTCCTGCAGATCACACTGTTAGAAATAAACCCAAAGCATTCCTGGTTTCCATTGCTAATTTTTAGAAACACTTCTAAATAGAGAAGCTATAGCCTATTTCAGGTAGATTGAGTGAGCCTGGTGAAGAAGTCATGGTCAGCTTTTCATTTGTATCAAGTATCTGATTTTAGAACCAATTGTATGAGCTACTATTTATGCACATAAGCCTCTGAGGAATCAGATCCTTAATGTGGCAAATACTTTTGAAATAATTTTCAAAATTGTTACTAAAGAAAAAACATGACATACATCTCCTTGTTCAATGATTAGTTCACAATTTGTGTTGCTTTCAGAAATTACACTTGAAAAAAAGCATAAATTATAACCTGTCAAAGAGATTCTCTAAAGTTTAATTACTTTTCTTTTTAAACAAAGTATGGGAAAACTTGCATTTTTTCCTACATGCTGGGAACACATTATTTTTTAAACAAATTACAGCAGAAATATTAAGATAAGAGAACTGCCTCACATTCAGTACTACTACAATCTATCATGTCTTCACCTCCTACTGTGACAATATTACTACCCTGGCCTTTTTCTAAAAAAAAATAAAAATCTCACACTTAAAATGTTTCAGATTTGGAATGATTAAAATACATTAAAATCATCAAGACCTTGATGCATCTATCTACTCTGTTTTATTTACAGCCACTCACAAGTTTTTCTTCCAGAGACCACAAAAAAAAAGTTAGTATCTGGAAGGCATCCATTCGTCTACAGAACACTATCAAGGTGGGAAGAGACAAATTTATGAATATACAGAAAAAAAGGAAAAAGAAATCACTAGAATAAATAACAGTCACATTTACCCAGCTCTAAATCAAAAAGCATAACAAAGGCAAAGGTGAAAGCCCTCTGGAAGTTTCTGAGGGGACACACTTCTCTAATGAATACTCCATCTAATTACAAGCATAGAAAACAGTAAAATACTTGCCCTTAATTTCTGCTCAAGTATAGGACAGCGATAGAAAACCACTAGAAACAACTTCTTTTTCATTTGTTCTTTCTGATGACTTTACAGAAACATTCACGTTTCCCACAATGGGTCAACTGCTTAGAAACCTTAACACAGACTTTCCTTCATTAAGATAAGTACATACAGGTGAGAGGAATCAACACAGAAATCCAAACCCAGCTGGCAGGTTTGAAAGCCTCCTACTCGATCAAGGAGGATTAGGGTCAGCCTAGTGTAGGTCCTCAGGGGTGTATAATGGGGGAGCTGCTCTCCCAGATGATATGAAACAGTGTCTCTGATGTAAAAACAGGGTTTTCTCATCTGGACTAAATAGGAAAATGCATTGAATTGTCTGACCTCAAATCCAAGAAAACAAACATTCTTTTAGATCAGCTAAGACACCGTGTAGTGCATACAATACAGCATTTCTCCAGCTAATAAACTGGGATACAACATTCAAAGCTATTTTTAGAAACAAGAAAGTCATCTTGTTCAAGATGGAGATAAATATGTTCTTCATGGTTTCCTTTTGTGAAAACAATGGTCCCACAAACCTTCGAAGCTTTGGGGAATAATTGTAGACTCAGATAATTTGGATAACTGTGAGAAGTGCTAAGAATTCTCTCTGAATCTCTGAAATCACTTTAAAATTTAATGTAGCATACTTTCTTTTCACTTATCAAAGCCACAGCAAGAAAGGAGCTTATACTTTCTACCCTACACAGCTAATTGTGGTCTCTCCTGTGAAACAGAATGCTCACAGTGAAAGGACCAAGGACTTCCACATACATGTCTTGATGTGGATAAAGCTGCCAGGGTGTCTGATCGTGTTAGTAAAGCAGTTAAGTGAAATATCAAGTACAGTTGTCACTCAGAGTGACTCTCTGAAAGTGGCTCTGAAAGCATTGGAACTCTCACATTAGAACTAGGTGAGAATTATACCTCCAAACTCACCAAAACTGTGCTTACAGAATGACAGTGACAGCTGCACAACAAAATGTTCTGTCCACTTAACTGGACAGGTTTGCATGGAATTCTAAGTGTTGTCTTGAAGATTGAAAGCATATTACAATATTGATAATAAATCATATATAGTCATATTAATGGACAAAGACCGCAAGTAACACCTTAAAAATGCTTTATCTGATTACTAATACTTGCTGAGTTACAGAAGTGGAGCAACAGAAGCTGGTGCAGATAGCATGGAAATAACAGGAGAGTGAATGCAGATCCAGAAATACTCCAAAGGGGAAAAATAATTATTAAAATAATTATTTGCACCTTCCTAAGAAAGCTCTATCTGCAACTAGGTATTTAACTCTCAGTACTAAATGTGAGTAAACAGATTCTATGTGAAGCCTCATTTATTTCTGGGGCAGTTTGTACAGGTGACTATTTAAGCTTCCAAAGAAAAAGCAAAGGTGATGTGCTACTTCTACAGAGAGCCATCACAATGTGTCCTGGCTAATCTGGTGAAGTAGGTGTCATTTATTTGGAATCTCTACCTCTCACTGCACTATGTTTAAACATTTGACTCCTAACCCAAGAGAGGATCAGAAACTCGGACGTGGTACATGAAGCCTACAGCTCTACAAAATTGCAGGAGCAAGGCAGTAATCTGTGGTGAATGACACAGGGATCGATGCTCGAGCGATACAGGACTCTGCCAGCCCAGAAGCTATGAAGATCTACGTGGCTCCCCACAAGGTTATGAGCTTGGCTCATTAGCAGCCATGCTGGCAGCCTGCCCAAATACTGCATTTCCCAGATCTTCAGTCCTCCAGTAGTCAGTCAGTGTGGAGCTTCCTTGCCCAGAGAATTTCTGCAGTCCCTTTCTACGTGAAGCAGCAATCTCCTCTGAAATGCAAAAACTGTTTGCCTATACAGTGTTACAGCTCTCAATCTTTCCTTGTGTTGTGCTTCATTCCCATCTCTGAGATGAGACAATACTGTGTTCTGGAAAGATTCTTTACAAAGCAGTATTACGGCTGCAAACAGGTGATATACATGAAGCTGAACACACAGCACCTGGTAAAGAGACACACCTGCACTACAGAGGGATTTGGCTTGGGAATCAAGTCAAACCAGGACAATTCTATTATTTCACCCTGTGCTCAGATGAAGGCAAGCTGCCCAAACCAGAAGAGTCCTCTTCAAAAGGGAAGCAAAAGAAGCAGATGATCTTGAATGAGGGTATCATACTTGAAGAAAAATGAAAATTATTAAAAATGGAAACCATAAACTTAAATCTGAGGAAATTAAATACTTAAACTTTGTATAGATGTAATTTAAATGCTCCATAAAAGACCTGAAATAAACTTGGAGCAGACAGAAAAATAGGCTCTAACCTAGTGACCGTAAGCATTCTCAATGTACTTCCAGAGCACTTTGTCTGTAGCACATAAAATATTGAGCTAAAAGAGAACTACTGATGTAAATGTAATGGATGTGTAAGCAAACTTGGGTTTTGTGTACATCTTGAAAGTAATTTAAAGTCTCATATGTTGGGAATTGCTGAGTCTAATTTTTAGCCTGGAGCAAATTTTTATAGCTAAATAACAAACTCTAATGATAAGGGTTTCTAATGGTCAGACTTAACTACTCTTCTGCTGCTAGGTATTCTAACAGCACAATTGAACTTTGAGAGACCTGCTTCCAAAACCAGTTTATTTGCCCACTTTACATAAACTCTCAACTTCTACAAGTTGAAAATAGGCACAATTTGGAGACGTTTAAATCTCATCTGTTTTAATGGAGAGCATGTGTTCATTTTCTTTCAAACTGCCTTTGAAAAGATCATGAGCAAGTAATTAAAACTATTAGTTGACATTTCAGTTCTCAATAGCTCTAACTAGCCTAAAATTGTTCTCTTTAGAAATGGTGAACATGTTCAAAACAAATTATTGGGTGTTAAACTAAAAGAGGGTAGATTTAGATTAGGTATAAGGACTAAATTCTTCCCTGTGAGTATGGGGAGGCCCTGGCCCAGATTTCCCACAGAAGCTGTGGCTGCCCCTGGATGTTCAAGGCCAGGTTGGATGAGGCTTTGGTCACCTTGGGCCAGTGGAGGGTGTCCCTGCCCATGGCAGGGTTTGGAACTAGATGGGCTCTGAGGTCCCTTTCCCTCCCAAACCAATCTAGGATTCTTTAAAGATAATCAAAACTCTGAGTGCTCATAATTTCCTTCACATAAAACTAACTTCTCTTGACCTGTAAGTTCAAAACAACACTTTCTTGCAGTTGTTGTAAGACAGAGTACTTAAGGGCCCATTCTTTTATCCAAGTGAAGGCAGAAGTCCAAGTACAATTTTTTGTGCTTAACAGACTCTGACATTCATATCTTCTGATGACTAGTGCAGACAGAAAATACTGTTATCCTATAGCATCACTCATTCAAGGAAAGGCATAATTCACAAACCACTCTATGAACTTGTTGCTTATTCCACACAGAGCTGTATTATCCTGATCTTGGACAGGTCAAAAGAATTAGTAATAAACCACAGTCAACCCAGAAGCAGTATTCTGCTATACTGCAGGTGGGAAGAAAGAGAAAACAAAACCTGTCTGTTTCCACAGACAGTGAACTGCAACTCTTACTTATCTATAGCTTAGCCAGTGTCTCAGATCTCGGGTAGAACAGAAATTCAAGTCAAAATTGCTCAACTTTCAATTGTGTCACACACCTAACCATTGAAAGTGTTGCCAGATGAGTAACATATTTTCTGAAAGACTCACCAAGATGCCAAAACACTGATGAAAAAATTCATATGAGTCCAAACAATTAGATAGCATAAACTGGAATATAAGTCTTGGACTTGCATTTTTATTACCTTTTAATCTAATCCAATACATTGAGCACACAAGAAATATTCCTGTTTCGATTTTTTCATTAACTACTGTTGACTTATTGCACTGTTGTGGTTTATAACCAGCAGAATATACCAAGCTTTACCAAACTTTAACCTCAGTATGACAAAGAACATCGTTATATCTCCTTAACACTTGAAAAGGTATGAAACAGAACCAAACCTTGTCTCCCTATAACTTGAGAAGGGCTGAAAGAATTGTGTATTTTTATTTAAATGGTTAAAATGATAAAGAGAAGTGAAATCCAGTATTACCTAAACAAATAGAATTATTTCAGTGATGTAAGTCTGATGATTGCAGAATTAATTGTATTTGCATAGTAATGTTTAAGTACTAGAAACAGCAAAATGAAAAATTCTGAATATCAATTATGATAATTATGATTACAGACTATTGGGAGAAAGGAAAAGATCAGTCTTTTCCCCCTCTTTTCTTCAGTATGTTCTTTTCTGTGCACAGTGGTAAGATGAGAGCTCCAGTTGCTATAACAACTTAACTCTCTATTACAATCAACAATCATCTAAGTTTAATTGCCATTCTGCCCTTCTAAACCAATATATTCAACAGCAGTTGTATGAATTCCATAAATCTTGTTACTAAAACCTATTCAAAATCTCAAAACAAGCTGAAGTACACTTACACATCAGTTAGTCTGAAGATGTCCTTCACTTCCTTATGCCAGCAACATACCATCCAAAACGCTCTTCTCTGTCCATGGGAACATTTGTCTTGGGACATCTCTCCTCTGATGAAATCCAAGGCTCAATATAAACCAGAATTAAAACTGAATATATGAAACAAAATTAAAATATCAAATTTAAATTAAAAATATACCAAACACTAAAATATTTTTCTGGTTGTATAACAGTCCTTACCACGTACAAATGAAATTCCAGTTAGGCTAGTGAGAAGAGTTAAGATGGGCACAAAAAAATGAAATAATAAGCAGAGAGTACACCCAGTGCACTTCAAAATATAATGATACAGACAGGCTAACTACAAAGATTACTACAAACTATATCATGAACTACAAAAATTTATATTGTTGGCCTCCATAATGTTTTCTTTCAGTAATCAAGAAAATCTCATTTGAAAATGGGCAAGATGTTAGCATTCTCCTCAAACCCTGCAAGTCAGGCCCTGCGGGCTCAGAATAAAATTAAGCCTTCTCA
This sequence comes from Heliornis fulica, assembly GCA_013399135.1. Lineage (NCBI taxonomy): Eukaryota > Metazoa > Chordata > Aves > Gruiformes > Heliornithidae > Heliornis > Heliornis fulica. Next base: position 37,735 of record VXBZ01000688.1, on the reverse strand, counting down.
TTTACCCATTAATTAGGATGTTGATCTGTAGCAACATGCCGACACCGGGAAGACAGACCAGAGGGGAAAAATGGACATAATATCAGTATGAAATATGTCAGGGTTAAACAGAAACTAAAAAGGGTCTGTTACATAAGGTATGAAAGGTAAACAATTGATGCAGGATTAAAGAGAACTTTCGGGACCTGAAGACCGCAGGCCCAAAATGTACTTACCTTTTGCCAGATGTAAAACCACCACTATAACTTCCCTCTTGTGCTGCCTCTCTGCCTTGCTTCGATGAACAAGACGTGCTGTTCAGTGCCTCTGTAGGAAGGCACTGGGGCCACCTTGGTTAAACACTGGTCCAGAACCCCCCAGTGGAACTGTAGCCTTTGTCATCAGCTGAACATTAGGAAAAATAACTACAGTTTCAACAACGCTATGAAAATAAATCACACACATTAAACATAAACCAAGCATAAGTAATGGATGCACTGAGTTACACTGTCTCCTGTTTGATAGGCCTGGTTTTAGATTTAAGCTATTTATACATCATTTGTCCATCTGTTATTTGCTGATTAAGAAATACTGTACACAAAAACCCTACAGGAAACTTTAAAAATAAATAAATAAACTCACAACAGCTCAGTATTAGTATTCGGTCAGTAAAGAGAAAAAATATAATATGTAACCCCATCCTACAATCTTACCAGACTGTAGAACAATAGGGTGGAACAATCAAAAGTATACTGGGATTTAAGACTTATTAAAGCCTTTTACTCTCTCATATTTTTTAATTATCATGATTTACATAAAATGTGTAAATACACAAGGACTTAGAAAGTCAGAATACTCTAAAAACAGTTTGAATTTTATAACAATAACTGCTTAGTACTGTTATCAGAAATCAAACATTCTAAAGCATAGTCATGAAATAAGAACAACTGATAGTCTTTGATAAGGTCCAGTTTTGCAAAATTGCAGTAGTGAAACAGAATAAGCTTTGACTCCTGTTCCAAAAGTAGCATTTCATAACACAGCAAAAAAAGGCTTGCTTTTGATCTTAGTTTATTAGATCCAGATCAGAGAATAGAATGAACTATTTATCTTTAAAAAGTAATATCTTTTTGATTACATGTCATAGCAAAAATCTTATCTTTGTCTTGGAAGTTTGAGACTAATGACAACAACGTCAGGAGTCCTGTGAACCCTGACAGTAGTTCAGCCAATTATGTGATGAACGATGAAGATGGAGTCTTCTTTACTCCTCTGCGACATTTCTAGAAACCATAATTCTGAAAATCTAAATGGAGTCATTGCTTTTCACCCCTGTGGGCAGAGCCATAATTCTTCAGATATACATTCTAACTGGGTTTTCTAATAGCTCCATTCATTTCTCAATCTTTCTAATAAGATTGCCAGAGAGGACAGCTTGTCTCTGGCATATTTCTTTTCCAAAAGGACAAAATCATCTGGGCTATTATTCAAGCCTTTCAACATCACGTTTTAGTCATCAGAACTTGTCAAATTAAACAAACTAATATTGCAATTTAAAAAGAAAAATGAAAAAGACAAAAGAAGACTCCGTGGTTCCTGTAGCTTCCACAGCCCGCTTTACAAAGTCAAACGTTTTCAAAGTAACTCCTCTTTGAGATGCAGAGGGGTATCTGTTCATCTGAGGCCAATAACCAGCATTCACTATATGGACTGAAAATTTTCATGATAATTTAGAACTTAAACTTAACCAGATAGTGAAGCGCCACTGAGAATAGTAGTACTGAAATGCAGAAATTTTACTGTAGAATGACCAAAGGTCATTCCAAGGAAGTTCCAAGCAGGTCAGCAATTTGCTTATGAAAAACATAAGACAAAATGGTTTAGACAATTCTTATTTTCAGTCTGTTAAAAGAAAAATAAAAAAATAAAGCTTTAAATGCCCCCAAGAAGGCTACAGGGGAAAAAAAAAAGACCAACCAAAATAGTGGGGAAATAAACAAGCTTTTAAGAGGAAACTTTTTGATTACACCAATGATGTGGCATTACAAGACATAAAATTGGAGCTCAGAGTAGAAACAAGAAACTGCCACAAAACCTTATTTGAAAAAACACAGCGAGTTGAAAAGTTTAAATTTATTTATGTATACATTAAATATATACAGCATATAACATGTATATGAGAGTTCTCAGGTGATGAAGGCAGTGACAGGTTTATTCCTAGAGCAATTTAGATTACAGAGTTACCAGCGAATTGCAAAGAGAATCCTGAGGAAAAAGACGACTCACTTGAAGAACTGCAAAGGAAGCCTGAAAATTTGTGAGGGAGGAATTCCTTGGAATACAAGAGCACAGCTGAAACTGGTCTGGCACCTCCAGAGGTTGCCTTGTCAGCAACTACAGTAACTTGTTAAACTTTGTGACCCACATGCTAACAAGTGTTTTGATTAAAAGCTGGAGGGTTGTGTTCAAATGGCTTCATTTACTCTGTAGCCTAGAGTGTCCCATGCCTCACAGAACTCCAAGTGAAACCCTGTGTGCTGGGGTAACATTCGTGTTTCCCTTAATTATTCAGTAGTAATAGAAATGAACCATCAAAACACACTGGGATAAAAAGTACGTCTCTTCACAGGAGTTAAAAAGCCACGAGAAATCTAAATCTCTACAACCAGACTAATTCAGGCTAACAAAGAGACCTTAAGTGGGAAGGAGCTGTATGTAATTTTTGTGCTACTCAGTCAATGTATACATTTGCTTCCGTGAATTAAGATATTCCTGGGCACTTTATTTTCTCTTAATTCCACAAAATATGAAAGATACCAGAACCCAAGTGACATATATTTTGCTGTAGTGGTTCCTTTTGTCCACGGTACCTGTTTCAACAAACTCTTCAGGAACCAGCACACCATTATACATGCAATCTGCTACCTGCTCCTACCATGGAAAATTTAATTGTCTCACAGTTCAATGATTTAGAAGAAAAGAAATCTTCAGATTCATTGTTCATTTATAAAGAGCAAATGGAAAGAGAAACTGAAGAGAGGGCTTGGATTTTGATAGAGTTGACTTTCTTTAAAAGAGAGAAAATATCAGAAAGTGAAAATATTGCAGTGAGTGAAAATAGGGTCAACATCACAAAGAATGTTTGTTGTCTGGTAGAAAGTGTTCTTTTGAAAACTTAGGGAATGAAATCAAAAGCTTGGGTTTTGTCTACAGATATGACTGGTACGATCCAAACCATCCCACTCTTTTACCACAGTAAACTCCAATTAATTGGACTCTGCTGCAATGGACTATAGTTCAATTGCATGACGGTTTCTGGCAAGTTCTAAAATGAGAACAAGCCCCATTTGTCAGCACTCAACAACATCCCCAATGTGAACAACAGCACCTATCTGTAACTGAGGGTGTGTGGCTGTGAACAGCTAAATGCCAAGTACAGCTCTCTGCAAGCACAGACCATCACACACAGCCAAGGAACAGACAGCACCGGGAGCAGAGTAAACAAACAGGTCATATTCCCTTTACTAATTAGTTTCACACACTGTCTTGATTTCAGTGGAATGTCTTCTTTTAATCTGGATTCCTTATTTAGGGGAATTCTTATAACAAACATTTCATTCCTTCTGGCAGAGGAAATGTGTATTCCTGAGACCAGTAAGAACTGGGCTGTTTGTGAGCCTCGGAACACCGCACAATTTCTGGACAGATGGACCAAAGGCTGGGAGAGGGCACAGCCAGGACAGCTGACCCAAGCTGACCAAAGGGATACTCCATGCCAGATAACGTCACACTCAGCAGTAAAACCCGGGGGAGTCTTTCCAAAGGAGTGTTGCTCAGAGACTGGCTGGGCATCGCTCCGCTTGTGGGAGGTGACAATTACCTGTGCATCACTTGGTTTTGTTTTGCTTTTCATTTCCTCTTTCCTTCACTCATTAAACTGTCTTTTACTTGACTAATCAGTTTTCTTGATTCTGCTCTTCAATCCTCTCCCTGACCCAGCCAGGGACAGCGGGGTGAATGAGTGGCTGCGTGGTCCTCAGCTGCTGGCAGGGGACAACAACCTCAATCTCTTCCAGGTCAGGGCCCACGCTAACTAGCACAGGGCACTGGTTATGCCCTTCTGTTGGAAACCTCTTAAATCCAGCCCACTCAGGCCAGCTGTCTGGCTAAGTTTTCATAATAGGAGATTCAATTCTCGATTTGTGATGTTCATCTGAGTAAAACCGAACCCATGATTAAGCAGTGAAAGTCAGTATATGCAGGATGACAAGAGGAGCCAGATCAAAATTTTCTCATATGTTCAAACACATTTCTTTTAGTTTGCTTCGTTATATGAAACTCTGCTTTTGTATAGCTACTTCATAACTTGACAGCTACCTCCATAATATTTTTAATTAAAATACATTAAATACTTCAAAGAAAAGCTAGCCACACTTCAACTTTGCCGTTCCCTTTGTTCTGCTTAAGTAATAGCAGAAACTGTACACCTCTGACAACACCTCTCCTGGATGCAAATGAGCGGCTCTTGGAAAGCCTCCAGCACCTGCAGTGTTTTCCTAGAATGAGTAAATTTAAGCTTTTGGAAACTTCTGGCTCTTCTACTGGCTTCTGTTGGCACCAACAGGGAGCATGTTGACAAAGGGCTGTTGGGACAAGAAATGCAGCGCAGGCAGCGCATACTAAAACTCCCCTTTAAGTTTCAGGCTTCAAAGGTAAAGGTCTATTTTCTCTTACATTGAATACACCCTGCCATATAGAAACCAGATTCTGTTTTAACAGCAAGATACATTTAATGCATTGCTCTTAAAACAATCCTATTTCAAAATCTTTTTGCAATGTACCACAGCCTACATGAATTCAATTGTTATATATAGCAAACTCAGCAAAGCAATTGTAGATGCAAAGCCCAGACTGCCCAGATCTTTGGTCCCTTCCTGCCATCCAGCCAAGAGTACTGAAAAAAAGCCATTTATAACAGAATATTCACCATGACCATGGGAATAATAATACTCTAATAGATACCCTCTGCTCAAAGGTGAAGCAGCCAGTTAACATAAACCCTGGTGAACTGTTTTGATTTTGGCACTTTTGTGACACGTTTGGCAAGAAAAGTGAACTGTGTATTTAACCTGCTGCACAATTCTTTTGTATGTGATGTATGTTTTCACCAGTAATGGTTTATTGAAGAATAGGGATCTATTACTGCCTTCCCATTCCCACTGCAAAACCTCCTAATTCTTAAATTTACACTGTTTCTGCCCTAAGAATACTAAAACCAGGTTAAGTGAGATTAGAACTGAAAACAGGTTAAAAATAGCTTTATTCACCAGAGAGAGATGGATTTAAATGTTTTATACTCTGTAGGAGGGGCAGGGGAAGAGGGGACTAAGAGGTCTCACAAGGGGGATTAGACTTTGCTACTTAATAAAATATTAAGTGACAGGAATCCAACAGGAATGTGTGGGAAGCACAGTTTTGCAGTACTGCTCTTTTAGGACTTGTTTTCTTTACAATTTGCATTCCTTTCTGCACGCATTTGAGATATATGTATGTTGGCTTTTTAATGATTAGAAATGGCTTTGATCTTGACTACTTGAAGGAACATAAAGATATAAATAGTGTGAGTGGATATGATTAATCCCAGTAATGACAAACACAACAAAACTCCAAGATAAGCTTTTCTGAATTTTTCAAACATACCTTCACTTTTTCACTCTTTAGCTCACGTCAGTCATTAAAAATGATCTACAGAGGAACTTTGAAAGGTACCACTGTTCAAGGTCCCCAAATACCACCAGTGCCAGCTTATCAAAGATGAGAAGTCAGGAAATTGGAAACATCAGCTTTCTGCTCGAGTAGCTGCCACTCTCCTTTGAGATGGAGTATCGAGAAAACATCATCCCTGCTGCAACCTAACTGTCAAAATTATGAAATAACATGTGTAGATTGGGTATGATAATGAAAATAGTCAAGTGTTCTAAAAGAATGTCATTAATGGATACCAAGTGTCTAATGGACAGGATTTGGTAGCTATTCAGAAGGTGTGAAAATACAATTCTTTAATTTATTAGAGGAATTCTTAAGTGGACACCTTAAAAAATGTTCATAAATCTCCATTAAAATGATTTCATTTTCTGCATATTTGTGAAGAGAGCAGTAAAGTGAAAAGAAGAGCTGCTATGATTAAAAGAGGAAATTTATAAAAGCAAAAGAAAAAAAAATAGCCAAACACTAACAAAAAAGCCCTCAAGACATCACCAATACTGTATCTTCTCAATGCAAGAACTCAGCAACTTGAAGGACACCTGTCACACAAAACTGTAACTTTCAGGGTCCTTGGTAACTTAGGACATCGTTGCTGAAACCCGAGTTCTCTTCTCCTCATGGGCATCAAATGTATCAGTCACATATATACTTGCCATCTGACCTAAATCCTTAACCTACTTCTTTTCAACAGCAGCTTGAATGTATGCAGTTGATTACTTCTAGTGAAACCACAGAAAATTAAATGGAATATCAAAATAAAAAGGAAAAAGTAAAAGCCCAATTGCTTCAACAAATTAAGTACAATTTCAGAAAATTCTGTAGTATTTTTCATATTCAACTGACTGGAAGACAATTTCTCCTTCCTTCCATCACCAGCTACCCAATCTTTTTTCATACTCCACATTATTGACTATTCAAACAAAAGAAAATTAACTTAGAATAAGAAAGGCAGTAGGGCAACAAAGACTAGCTAACTAATCAGTGGAACAGATGTCCCTTTTTTTCAATAAAAAAGGCAATGTCATGGAAGCAAGACTGTATAATGTCACAGTGAGCATTTTGTTCAAAATTAGTTCAGTAGTTTCACACAAAAATACATGAATGCCAAGAAGTTCATTACTTAGATTCCTTCAGTTTCAACTTGTTTCTTATGTATTCTTGAATTTTCAACAGAAATAGAAATCCAAACAACCTACATCCCACCCTTCACAAACTGATATGTAGACTAAAGCAATTTAATTTCTTTGAAAAAACTGTTTGATACTTTGACCAGCCCTGTACAAGCTATTCATAAGAAAAGTACCTTCACTAATTGCCTTTTGAAAGGAATATTGCACAAAATAGCTATACTAGGTCTTGTTACTCAGTGAAGCCTATATTTCAGTAATAATCTTTCAATACTAATGATGTCTGTACTCAATGGAGGAGCAAAACCACTTCATTAAGTTAACTGTGTAATTCTTAGATATTTCCAACAAATTATAAAGCTTTGATCTACTGAAAAGCACAACAGATAAGACACTGATATTATGTGACTGTTATTTTCAAAACATTTGAGAAAACGTTTACTCACCAGAAGTACATATATATTAGGAAAACAATGCATATAGAAAGTTACATAGTTCAGCAACCCATTGTGACTGAGAAAATACTAGAATATTTGTACCGAGGTTTCACTCATACATTACTCTAAAGTGAAGGTTAAGTAGTAATCTAAAGTTTGAATTATCATCAACTGTCTCTCTGGTATAGAGATTTTTTCTAGATATTATTATTATAATAGATTATTTTTCCAGCTATCCCCCTGAGTATGATCTTCTGAACAAAAAAGACATTAGATAATAAAACTTTAAAAAAAAAAAAATCAAATCAACCTCCAGACTTTGAACCAAAAAGGTATGGAAAAATTCAAGATGGATGAGCAAGCAAAGGAAGCAAATTATTCTACCAGTTTCTTAGCTTTATTACAGTAGCTCTTGTTATTGGAGTCAATAGTGAGCCCATGGAGAGCATCGGGGAAGCTCAGGGAGCTGGGCACTACAGGCAGCAATGAGCCCAGCTTAGCCCAGCAATCTCTAACACTAGAAGAAATTTCTCAGTCTTTCACTCTGCTTCCATCAGTATTTCTAGCTCTCAGCTCAGCTGACATTGATCATTGTTCCAGATAATTTTTCTTCTCATTCTGTAACTGTCCCTACGAAACCCAAATTAAGTTTTACAACATTATAAAGAGTAATTAAAAATGTTCCTCTGGAGAGAAATGACTGCAGGGACCAGGATGAGGGAGAAACTTTCCTGTATGGCATACCTGTGGGCAGAACCATCACTGGCACTAAGCTCCCCAAGCTCTAACCACTAGCAGCACCTAATGACAATAAAAACTCCCCTTCTAAATGAAGTATACACCATTTAGCAGAGAAATGCAGAAGCTGCTGACCCGCAGATGGACCTGAGGAGTTTCGCTGAGCTATTTCAGTGAGTAATCAGGGGAGCGGGGGAATGGTGTTTGAATATACTGTGCCAGTCTGGTAAAAACAAACACAGAGAAAACTGCAGCCCAGCATTTAAGTAAGATAATGACACATATGCAATTTGCCTGCTGGAAAATATGGGTAAATCTGAAAAAAAAAATAAAAAAAAAATGCCCAAAATAAATGTATTCATAAAGCAGACCTAACAAAGGACAGAAATGTCACCACCACCCCTCTCAATAGCAAAACCAAACAAGCCCACGACAGATGACATACAATCAGAATGTGTTTCTGTGATGAAACGTGTTACATCCCTGTTCAGGCTGTAGCAGAGTGATTTTAACTTGACAGCTGACAACACATGGTACTTAGAGGGAGCACTATCAGCCTTCATATTGGCAGACACAAAAGCCCTGTGTGGTTCCTGCAGCTACGTGGCTGGCCTGAGCTTTATGAATTCTCCCCACAGATATTCTTTTAATATGTGCATTTTAGAGCATCCAAGATACAAAAATACAGGCTCTGAAAATTAAAGATTAAATTGGTCACTTGTGGAAGGAGGGGTCACAGAGTGGATGATACAAACAAGGCACATAGTATGCACATGGTGGCTCTCTAACATTAAAAGAAAGCTTCAAAATTATATACACTCTTGTTTGCACTCATTGGGCTCAGGACTTAACTATCTTGTGCAATTAAATCTATCAAACTTCAAGCTCCCAATTAAAAATTTTCAAATGCATCATGCTCCAGGGTGTCTGAAATTAAAAACCACTTTACATGTTTGTCAAGTCCTCTTTTGTAATTTTTACAGTGTTGCTCTTTCTACTGTGATAAGTGCTGCCAACCCCTTTCCATTTAAGCGCCACGACAGAAGAAAAAATAAACACAATTCCTTCAGACAGCTCATTCCCAACCACGGCGTTGTGCTTCAGCACTGGCTGCTCTCACCTTTCTCAGCCATCTGTTCTCAAGATGGGGACAAGGGGCAATTGGAGAAGGTCTCCATGTTGCCACTCCTGAAGAAGGCTCCAGCTCCAGTGGAGAAGCTGCCAGTGGCAGAGCTGATGTGCTGAAGGCCACCCTTGGTCACGCTCTGCCATGAGCTTTGCCCAGCATAGGAGCTCTGCTGCTGTTATATTTTGCTTCCCCAACCACCTCGTTTTTTCAATATGAATGCCTCTGGTATGATGGTCCATGCAAATATAACTATGGATGAAAGAGGTTTATTCCTGATATGTCACTTCACTAATTCTAAACTAAGCTGTTTCATGCACAAAATGATGTTGGGGTGAGTGTCCTACCATGGAGATGAAAACATGTGTTGGGTCTTGTGCTCCCCATTTCTCAGAAGGGCCCCATTCAAAGAAGGGGCCTAAAACCAAAGTGTTCTTTTTCAGAACACCACAGAAGGACAGATAAACAGGCTCAGATACACACTTCTCAATTTATAGGACTATAAATTTATAAAGTGCTGTGATCTATGACAGACATTGTTTATCTATACATGGGAAGCAATGAGCACTGAGTGGCAAGCTTTGAAATGGCAGATATTGAGCAGGGCTGGAACTGCCGCTCCAAAGGTCTCCAATGGCTTCATTCGCCTATAGAGAAAGAGAAAAGCTATGAAGTCATCCACAGTTCAAATCCAGATTTGCTGAGAATGAGAGAGAGGGAACTTTCCATCCCAAGCATTCCTTGCAATAACACTGTAGGTGACTCTTTTTTTGCAGTGCTGCCATTTCTTCTAACTTGTATTTTATCTTTAACAGGAAAAGTCAGGAACTACAGAGAACCCCAAACTGGCATTTCCCTGTAAACACAAAATATATTTAAAATGTCTATTTATGAGAAAAATAGCAGTTTAGACTGAAGTATGACTGCAGTTCATAAGGAAACAGTACAGCACACATCACGTAGTAGGTATCAAAGGCTTGTGACGAGCCTTAAGCGTGAGTTACGTTCCACTGGCATAATCCTACAGGCAGATTAGAATTCTGTAGTTTTCTCTTTCTGTTAATTATAGAAGGGGCAATTCTTTTTCCAGCTTAAGTTACATTTTGCAAGTAATGTTTATGGTGTGTGCAGTATTTTGTTTAATTAGTTTTACAAAACATCCTGTTTTGATATTGCACTCCTACCACAAGCCCTTGAAAATTAAAACACATTCAGAGCGAAGCACAAATACTTGTCATCGGTCTGTTAACAGTGTAAGTGCTCCCTGTTTGTTCTCAACCTTGCCTGAACACTAATATGTACATTTCAGAAATGTGTACATCTGACTGTGGCCTTCTATACCTTGTGACACAAAATCAGCATTCTCTGACAAGACAAAAGTAAAGTTTCTGAGTAAACTCTGAATTTCTTCTCTTTGAACCACAAAGATGAAGACATCTGGAAGACAAATAGGAATGTACCAGAGACAAAGACTAATAAAAGCACCAGGGAGATTTCTTATGCTTCCCTTGAAGAACCAAAAGCATCTCTGAGCAAGTAATTACTTGAAGGGAATAATCTGAATCAGCATTAAGGAAAATGTAATGAATTCTTCCTCTTCAAGAAGCTATGAAAGTGTTTCCCAGTATTTTTCCTTGGGGTATAAATTAATACTTCATTTTCTGCCCAGAAATGTGCCTTCCACCATCATGCCTGCTTCTAGACAGAACTACAGAAAGGACCTGAGCAACAGTCCCATCCCCAGAATGAGGTGAAAAAACATTTAGTTGGAGTTTGACAAACTTTATCAATTTTTTGATTCACCTACAAGATGCAATTGTTTCTACATCAATTGGAAACAGATACAGTCATGAAGTAGAACAGGTTTCATTACTATTTTTTTGTCTTTAAGAGAGTTTCAAATTTTCAGAATTCCTTGAAAATAACCATATCAGGTTCGTGATAAGTGTGTTTTACAAGGCACACTATTCTAGGGAGGCTTCTGAAAAAATTAATGTGTGGGCAATACCACACACATAAACTACATCTCATCAAGAATATTTAGTTACAAATGCAAATAAAATTACTAAATTAAAAAAGGAAGAATAAGAAAAAATCACCCCAAACACCACCACTCCTTATCACTGGGCTGGATTACTGCTCATTCCTAAGCATCCCACTGTATGTAGGTACTGAGATACACCTTCAGATCTGGCCATAAGTTTGTCAAATGAGGATGGAAGTAGGCAGAAGGGATGACAGGAGGAAAATAAAAGTCAGTTGCCAGAAAATAACTATAATCCAAGTCCCACACTTGTTATGTTTATTACAAGAAATCAGTTATTCCTTTTGGTTTGAGGGATTTTTTTTTTCCTGCCACCAAGCTACACATCTTGTATTTTCATCTCACAACACTACATCACACAGTGCCCTTTAATCAGTAAGGGCTTTCATTTCCTCAACACAAACCAGACTGCAGAAGAGGTTAATAATCAGAATTGAGAATTAGGTATTTCATGTAGATTATACATTTAACAATGTGCATTTGTTTTTCTTTTTGGCTCTTATCTAGTTACTCTTCTTTGTGCATACAGGCCTTGGTCCCCAACACACCAGTGAATTCTTGTAAAAACAGCAAAATGTTCTGAAACCTCATAAAAAGAGAAAAAAGCAGCAATTAAAACACAGGTATTGAGCTATCTCCTGTATTACTATTTCTCATAAAAGTCAGTTTTTTTCACTTCTAAAATGACTCAGTTCAGCACAAAATGACTGATCATTGCATTAAACATTGCTCATAGCAGATACTTACACCAGCTAATCAAAGACAGCCCATTCTACATTTTTATCAATGTTCTACCTCACGGTTAGCAAAGAAGCATCAGCCTTGCTGTGTTCTCACAGAAGTTAGGTTAATCTATGGAATTTTGATGAGAACTATGAATTACATTCTGCAAAACAAAGCCACATAAAGCAGCAGGGCAAGTTTAACCTCAGACAGCCTCTCACAGGAGACAGGACACTTCAGACTGGAAAGTGATGGGGTCAGATTGAACCGAGTGGCTGAAAGTCAAATTCCAGTGTGTGAAATGACCAGGTCTAACGTGGTATAAGCAATATCCTGAGTGCACCCTACTCAGCTCATGTTAATTACAGATGTTTTCAGATTTTTTTTTCTTTTTCTACATGGTACACCAGGGAGAACTGAACTTAAATGCAGAAGAAGACAACATGCTCCCTCAGCACATCGCCACTTCCTCACAAAAGCTAAAGAGAAAACCAGTAACCCCTATCTTGTGGTCTACACATGGTGTGCATCAAGAAACACACAGGCAAGGGCATGTCTCTCTCCCTTTCTATCCTTAAAAGGATCCAAACCAATTCCCTTTATTTCCAGGCAGTTGAGGATTACTAGAAATAAAACAACAGCTTTCTACAACTCCAAACTTACTGTGGAACTGAAAAGCACCATAACCTTGAAGAATGAAATAGAATATAAATCCAAAGCTTAGGAAGAAGAGGACATCTTTGCAATGAGGCTGTCTATTACTACCTAGGTACAAGCGCTTCTCTCATTTCTCACACAGAAACACTGAGATTTGGTTTTCAAAATGCTGATTTATTTCAAACTGTGTCCACAGTTTTTAAATCTCACCTCTTCAGCTGCTGATTTGGGATTTTAGGACTGCAGCACAGCCAAGTTTAGAGGAGCAACTGAACAAATGCTTTCAAGACTTCCTGTTCTGCTTGACTTACTCATTTGGAGAAAGTTCAAACCAATAAAAGAGAACAAAAGGGTACTATTTTTTCCCAGGCTATAGTTGCTCTGTTTGACTGATTCCTGACCATCCTATTAAGAAAACTTCCAAGCTTACCAGCAAATGCAATAAACATTAGACACACTACTACTTCAGGAAACTGCTCCAAACTTTCTGCTTTAAAACTTCATCGATAAGCTCTGTGCTGGGAAAAGACTTTTTATAAATTTAAATAATTTCCATTCATTGATGGAGTCATTGAAAAGGTAATTAGCCTGCAATTACTGCTTATTACAGCTTTACCTTCTTGTATGTGTAGTTTCCTTGGATGCCAAGCACATTCCTTAGCAGACTGTGAGTCCTGCCTTCAAATCATCCACTAAGAGCATTAAAACCCTTTCCTAGTGCAAAGCCCAGCCTGCTTCAGCCAACCCCTCCGAGCTGTCCATGCTGTAAGGAACAAACCAGCTGCTCCAGTCAGGTGCACTGACTGGTCTGACCACTTACAGTGTTCTGCATGCAATATACTGTACCACATCCTTCCCCTGATGGTTCCAGTAAGTGCTCTCTGCTGAAGCACACTCTTCTGATGGGTGCTGGAATTGAGGCACAACAGCCTAGTGGCTGACCTACAGGCAGAGGCATTTCCACCTATTACTTGATATGCAAGGGGGTTTGTACATAGATTGTTAGGAATGAGGTGTTAATGGTCCTCCTGATGGGAGTTGGAAGCAAATATGTTACTATCTCATTTAAATAAATGAATACTAAGCACTCAAATTAAATTCTTCTGTTCAGTCAAACCACAAAAGAGGATGCCTGGTGCTACCACTTGAAACAAAGCCCAGAGCTAACAGGTGTAATTCCTATGTCACACAAGAAGGGGCACAGGACTCAGAAGGGTAGCTGAGCACCTCCTAAAGCCACACAGACTGCAGGTCCACTCTAGAGTCCCTTCAGGACCGTGAGAGGAGGAATGCTGCTTGTCTATTTTATTCTTGTCACTCTTCAAGGAAAGAGAAAACATTATCTATTTATTTATTTTACATATAGATGATCTGCAATAAGAAAATCCCCCCAACTTGTTGTCACTGTCCTCAGCAAACCACCACCTTAGACTTGAATTCAGCTGCTCTTGGGCAGAGCACGCAGGAATATCCCTACATGGCGACTGATTTGAGACTTAAGACCCTTCTAAGACCCAGTTACCTTGTGGCTGTGACTTTCAGTCCATTCTTTACTGAAGGAAACAAATCTTGGAGCAGATCCTCATCTTAAAAAAACATTCAGGAATTCGGGTTTTCCGGATAGAAAGCGACATTTGTCAAGTTGCTCCCCCATGAAGTGTAACTGGCAGGGTTAGTCGGTCAGTAGTGAGCTTGTTCCCTAATTGCACAGGGGAGAAGGTTTATGCCTCTTGAATGACAACCCTGCTATTCTGTCCAAGATAACCCCTTCTTTAGGATAGAGCTCTACCCTCAAGAAAGTGCCAGTAAAATACAGTGCCTGACACAGAGAAATCTTGAGACACTGGGTACATTAGGCTGTCCTAGAACTGTAGGGGTTTGAAACACGGTTCAATTCTTTAACACTATCAGTGAAACACATGAAAGCTAAAATCCTTCCATGTAAAATTATGTCATTATTTTTTCTCATAAAAATAAATTCTTTTAGCATAACATTGTTTTGCTAAATCAGCTCTAAGGAGAGGGTAAATTGACATTTGTGGAGGTGGTTTTTTTCCTGGTACAGAAAAATATTGTGGGCTGTCCTCACCATACTTTGTAATATTTTCTCTCATTTTTACCCTGAAACCCACCATGGATCCAGTCCTTCATATGGACACAGTATATATAGAGCTATTATAGTGGATCCAAATATTATATCACATGCTAAAGCACAGGAAGAGGGACATACATGAGGTACAATAACCTTTTGTGTATTAAGCCAGCAACTCAAACTAGTAGGTACATAGAATTTAGTTTTACTGTTTTATCTGTCATTTATTATCATTAGCCTGAAAACTAAGATGCTTGTCTGTGCACTAAAAGCAATCATGAAATATTGCCTTTCTGTTATTATTAACAATGCTGTATTAAAAAAAAAGAAAATAAAAAAATTAAGAAAAAGCTTAATATTTACTGTATAAGGATAATAATGCTTTACATCCAAGAGTCTCCCTGTGGAATACTCATCAGAAGGAATTAAAATGGATGCTTTGATGCTAGGTCAACTGTGGGTACCCCTGAAGTTCTCCATGCAGAATACCGATTTCAGCTCTGGCCTGATGATCACACACGTTTCACAACAGCCATGCCAAGAAACAGACCTTTGAGTATGTGTCAGTGATCCTGAGTGTGACAAGCATACACCCACACAGCACACTCGGGAGAGATGCACTAGCTGCAATAATCCAGAGATGCTGTTTCACGGCTGGCTCCCAGATCTGCCAGAAGTGTCAGTTTAAGATGACCCAACTGCCCACCACCTCCTTGACCGGGGTGCCAAGATGCGAGTCTGCACTACAGCTTCCCCAGGACAATCTGAGGAGCAAAGCCTTGAGAGCTGAGCAAGCTGAGTCTGCACTACAGTATTGGAGAAGAGGGTGAGAAGGTGAGCTGAAGTGAGGTATCACTCCTCCCTCCACCTCACATGCACGATACTGGCTGAGCCAGGTAGCACAGGGACCTGTGATCCAAGCACTTGGCCTACTTCAGCTTTCCTGCAGCTCCTGCCTGCTCTTTATGAGCCTGGTAAGTATTCTTATCCAAGTGACAAAGTGCCAAGATCCCCAGGAGACTGGGGGAAAACAAAAAGAATCTATCTACAAAGCTGAAGTTATTGCCATCAGAAAGAATTAAACATTAGTAAGTTTACAGGGTGATTTACAAGATGTTCTGAGAAGAAAGGATATCTGAAATCCTTCGTGTTCTCCCTTCCTCCTAACAAACAAATGCCTAAAGCTGAACAAATAAAAGAAAATCTTGCGTGAATTTTTAATTAAAATTAGGGCGAGAAACGTTCCATGCAAAGGGACCCTTTCTTTGAACACTGTGACATAAATCTTCCTAGCAGCACTTCTCTCTGGATCACAATAAGGAGTGATACACTCTGAACAGAGGAACTCCAGTACTGAAAGATCCAGCCTGTCCTCAAAGAAAAAGCCCCCTCCCCCGTAAATGAAGTTTGCTCAAGCATCACTTCTAAAATGTGCCTCTGGGGAGACATTTCTCACCAACTTCAGAACACTTCAATTTTCTAGCAATTCTGTTGCCAAAGGAAAGAAAACATTTCTATACTCACACTGGAGTTACTCTCCTGTATACCCTCCTGGTGAGCTGAAGGATATGCAGAAGTGATCCCTCCACTGGTGAGACGAGGTCTGCTCGTGCTTACAAACGAACTGGAGAGTAAAAGGCTGATGAAGAGTTATTAGATGAAGTGCTATGTGACACTGAACAAACAGTTGCAAGGAGGAGACATGATAAACAGTTTGAAAAAAAGAAAAACCCCTCCCATGTTTCTGGCTTTAATAACCTCAGGTCACAGCTAAACTCTGCACAGATCAGAAGAGTTCCTGTGTCACCGTAAAAACAGCAATATACAGGAAACAGAGACTCTGTAAGAAGCTAGGAGAAGGGAACAGGAACCACACACAGTCCTTGGCTAAACAAATACACGGAGAAAACTGTCATCTGCTCCCTCCAATCCATACAATATGCAAAAGCCCTTTTGCATCCTTCTTCATCCATCTGTGATACTGCAGAGCTCTCTCAGACTTTAACCACACACTCCTTGGCTAAAGCCAGTGATCTAGCAGTAAGTCATCTCCTTTCCTTCTTTTCAAAAAGCTCCATCAGTCTTAACTCACATACAGGAAGGATATATCAAAAGAGAAGATACTGCTTGCTGCCTGTGTGCCTTGTGGTGACCTCACCTTGTACCCACAACTTGCACAGAGCAAAACAACTGCATGGAGACACATGCTAAGAAAATAAAGAACTGGAAAGAGACTCATTTTCATAATAAGCAACATTTGATTTTCCTAATTACATTCTTGGTTAATCTGGACTGGACTTTCCATACAAGGTTTAAAAGGCCCCTAAATGATAATTAGAGACAAAGATTTCAAAGATAAAAAATAAATCTGCATAGTTCCATCCAGTATCAGAAAGGAAAGGACACAAAATAAAAACTTCCAACCGTTTTTAGAGAAGTTTATTCTAAATGTACCAAGGCCACCTAAATGTCACATCTCTCACAAACTCTTTGGGTTTTATAATACTTCTAAATTTCACAAGTAAGCTGGATTACAAGAGCAGTAACCCCTTTTTAACTTTGTCTTTCATGTAATAACAGTATTATCTGCAATCTATTTTTGACTGGATTCCAAGTTTTCTTTTATAAAAGCCTTACATAGCCAAGTCATGTATTATCAGCATTCTTCTGATCCTTATTGCCCTTTTATTCCCAAGAACACTGCCTAGAAATTCACAAATAATTTTGTGACATTTAGGAAGTCAGCCCAGCACCGAATTGAAAGGGTTTTTAAGAGACTAGTTGAAAGAAAATTATAATGGGCTATCATTAAAAAAAAAGGAAAGTGATTTCAATAACCAAGTGTATACAAACAATTCAGTCCCAGTGTCCTAAAATACAAAGACATGACAGGTTTCACGTTAAAGGAAATTGGACAAAAAATATTTGGATGAAATGTATGAAGACATTCTAAGAAAAAGGCATTTCTGAGGAAACTGGGAAGACAGCATATTCTTTATAGTAAGAAATAAGCTCATTTTGTGAGGGACTTTGTGGAGTTTGTGAAGTTACCCTGTGTCAAGACCAAGGAAAGCAGCTGTCTGCAAAAGCCTGTCCTCTTCGCTCACATCCCTTAGAGGCAGGTAGGTCTGGGTCCTCAACTGGTGCTGACACCACCCTGCACTCCAAATGCTGCCCACCTCCTCTTCTTCCAGACCTCTGACACCTGCCTGACAAGGGAAAAAGACATAGAGAGCCAGCAGATCATGCTCAGGTTATGAGAAAGAATGATGCAACGCTGCAGCAGATCTAGGTGCAGGTTGGTGCTAAAATAGTGGGTTTCCTGGGTTAGGGAGGTATAAGCAGGCCACTTGACTCTGGTTTGTTTGCATCCCTTTAAATAATACATGCATCCCATCGACTGAAAATTGACTCAAAATGGCTGAGGTAAAGAGAGCAGCTCCTGCCTTCTCTCTCATGTTGATCTTGTATTAGTTCCTTATTCATTTATTCACTTCTCTCCCCTTCAATTGGAAATAAAAGCAATTCCAAGGAAAAGTGTTTGCTCAGAGTAAAGCTTGTATCAGAAACTTGGGCAGCTCAAGGGCTGAAAAGAAACGATGGCTCATAGGAAGTGAAAACAATAATAATTCATTTACTATGTGCTCCAGATCCTGTGCACAGTGCATTAACATGAGCCTTTCAGAATTCAAGCAATAATTTTGTATGTCTTTTCCTTCCAGCCTGTGTGAATCATCCCCCTCTCTCAGTCTAAGAAAAGATGGCAATATTACCCACACTTTATGGATGAAGTACAGAAGATTAAGTGTCATGCCACAAATCAAACAAAAGTCTTCACAAGAGCTCCCAAACCAAAGCCGGTACTTTAACCATATGATAATTTTCTTCTGCCAGGTATTTCAATTTTACCCCAGTAGTTCAGGAGTTCCCATTAGCACAGAATTCATTCCAGCACCTGTCACCACTGAAAATGAAAGAGATTAGAGTTCAGGAAGATGATTCCATCTGTCTCCTCATTACCATATCATCCCCTTACTGAGGATAGGATGTGGCTGCAGAGCGCTGCCGAAGGAACCGAGGGTGCGAGGGAAGGGGAAAGCAAATAACACTTTGGAGAGGCCACAGCAGTTTTCAGGAAACACTAGAGGAAGTCTTTGTAGCTTTGCTTGGCTCTGCCTGATGTAGACACCAGTCTGGACCTTGGAGATAATAAATAAGAAGGACTTGAATGTGAAAGACATCACAGAATGGGTTTCTGGAGACTTGCCATTCCATCCTGGCATACATTCATTAGGTTTTAAAGCAAGGTGACAGAAATAATTAATCTGTGTTTCTAATATTTTTGTAAATAACACTATTACTAGGATCATGCACTGAGTTTCTGACGTTATGATTTATCTGAAGCTACTGACTTTGTCTTTCATGCCTGCATTGAAGCTGCATGTCTTCCAAGCTAAAACACTTGCCCTCTCCTTAACCCTTAAAGGAACATGGACTGATTTTATGCAAATAACAATCTTTCACATATCAGAACGTAGCACATGAAGTGTAACAGTTGAGAGGAATCATGATAAAGCCATACAGGGCAACCACAGGTCCCAGAATACCTGGCTTCATGTTGCACAGAGGCTTTTCTCTGTACAGGCACAGCAATATGACAGCCATGAGGATTATACAGCCCATCCACAATGCTGTCTTGAGACAACAGCAAGAGCTGCCAAGGTGCAAAATATGAATCCTAAGATATCCACTCTGTGCATACACCTTGGAATTAATTGAAAACAAAGTTAATAGATTTTCTTCAAATCTCATTTTGTTATTAGTATTGTATTTAGTACTACTCAATGTTTAGCATGTTACACGTGGGTGGAGGAGAATGTGCTTCTGCATTTTCCAAGGTAAACATAGGATGTATATGGGTACCTATCTGGGTGTAAACAGAAGTATTTATGCATCCTTCTACATGCAGTACAGAACTACTACACCTGCAGTTTTTGCATTCATCCTTTCCCCATTTTTAACCTGTGTATACTGCTGCTTTCTACACAGTAAACCCTACTGAAAATCCAAACAGCTTCTTGAGTCACTATAGGTAAGATTGGTACTATACAAATAGTTTGGACACACCTATATCTCTCCTGGGTTTATGCTCTTTGAGCATGAAGTCCAAGTCCTGGCATTCCAAAGACCCCTACATTCTGATCTTTTACTGGCCAGTCCAGAAGGAAGATGCTCCTATCTGGAGGAGGTGACAAACTGAAGTTAAACTCCTAAACCAAAAGATGGCCTAATCCCAAACAAATGTTGAGGAAATCCCAGTTACTAAAACTGATCTTTTGGGCAGCTAAAAACTGTATTTTATGTCTCATAAGAGCCTGGGTGTTTCATCCTTATATCGGAGGAACAGGATGAGGATATTGAACGCCAAGGACTCCGGAAATGGAAAGCCTATATGGACACACAACTCCACTGAACTGAATTTAAAACATTAGTGAATTCACTGAGGCAAAAATGTCATCTTTCATCCTGAAATATTCAACAAATGCATGTGATAACTCATCCCAGCTTATCCCAACTGAGAAGGACCCAGTTGTGCCTAGAGCATGCTAGCAACAGCTTCGCTTGTGCAGGAGGCATGTGATCTATCTCAATCGATCAGTGAGCTATAGATCAATATGACAGGAAGGTTCAGTGTTAAAAAACTAACCACTGCTCTTTGAAAAGTCTGTTGCAATATTAAGTCTCAGTTGGTCATCTCTGCTGAATCTGCAATACAGAGCCCAAAGTTAAGCAATGAGAGGGGGAAAAATAAAGAATTAATCACTGGTAGTAAGTGCAAAAGCAAACAGAAGGAAAAAGCAGTAATGCCATAAGTAGATGTGGCAAAAAATGCTTCAATCTCATAACCTAGTTTCAGTGTTTGAAAATGCAGTTAGTAAGTCTCAATCAGTTTAAACACTACAATAAAGAAATTAACATCCTGGTTCTGTAAGTGGTTGTCCCACTGCTCAGTTCCACGATGAAGAAATAACATCAGTGTACATAAACTACTGAGTTAATTTTGTGTTTGAAGCAAAAGTTATTTTAAAGTGCTGGTTCATATAAAAATGTGTAATAAAATAACTTTCAAAACTTTTCAAAATAATCTTCAGAACTTCAAAATCACAGTGGTATAAGCCACACAGGTAAAGTCTAGGATTTGGAAGTTTTATGTTGTCATCATAACCCGCAGGTCTGTGCTGCAACCCTCTGAATGTTATACATTACCAAAGAAAGCTTTTAAAACTTAACAGCAGCGTAGCAAGTGGCAAGTAAATTGTACTCCTCATAATATTCAGGCTTGAAACTTAGAGGTATTTTCATTTAGTGTTGTTACTTTTATTGCAGATTTTAAGGTCAGAAAAGACTATTATCTCATGTGATCTAGCTTCCTGTCCATCACCAGTCATTAGCTCTCACATCTCAGGCAGATCTCTCTACGAAGAGCCCTAAGAAGGAGCATTACAGCTCTCACGGAAATGTCAGCCACTGAGCCGCCAGATACGCCAGAAGCTCCGACGGTGGAGGAAGCCTGATCGAGTGATGCGCCCGCAGATGAACTCCAAATGCCACATATGCCTTGTGTTACAGGAGGGGACTGCAGCTGAAATTTGTTATTAATCTGCAAAAGTGCTTCACTGGCTTCACCTTTCTTTATTCAATTGCTGGGGATGCTCACAAAAGTTCCAAATACAAACAGGATTTCTATGCAGAGCTATAGAAGTTGGCTGTTTAAAGAGAACGTCTGTGTTTTAACAGAGACACACACACATTGCCCCCCCAGTACATTGTAATTTAACATATTACCCCAGGAATCCAGCAGAACTGTACAAACCCCAGGTTTTGATTACAGCAATCTGGTAACAAAAGCAAGTGAAGTTCCTGTCAGCAACAGGGAGTCCAGGAAAAAGCTAAGTAAAACTGTGAAGTCAACCTCTAGTGAAGTCATGAAGCTATGTCATGGTAGGAGTCTGAAGGCTCCAACTCACTCTCACCAAGCAAACAGCTGGAGCAATGTAAAGCTGTACATGGCCCAGCTGTTCATTATCGCTTGGCCAGATGTTACCATCCCTGTAGCAGAGGATGAAACACGTGACACTGCTGTCTCTCTTGCAGCACTGCCTGGTACTTCAGTACAACATCATCCATCGACTTGCAGGCACCATGACTGAAACCCAGTGCCCAATCTCCCATGCTAACCCGCACTACCAGAACTGGATTTGCCGCAGCATCACTCTCACATCACTGCATCCAGTTGCAGTTACAGCAGCAGAGTCTCTTCAGTTCAGTGCTCAGCCACACACATGTAGCTGGGTAGCAATGTTCTATCTGTAGCAGAGCTAACAGCTAACTACTAAAACCAGACCTCACAAATGTAATTTTGGTAAATCCCTCTTAAAATCCCAGTCTGGCCAGCCCTATTTAAACCATCTGCATTACGTGTCTTCCCTGCATAGGCAGCTCTCACTGCTCAGTTAATCTCAGTTAATTTTTATGCCCATGCAAGGTTTTAAGTGAGGGGAGTGGACAACTGATGCCTTCCTGGAGCATGATACTACTCTACTACTTGCTATGACCTCTGAGGGTCTTTGGCCTCTCAGTTACAGCACCACCATCTCTCTCTGCTCCAGGTAACCAAAGGGCCTACCTAAAGATGAGACAAGACTGGTGTTATGTGAACTTTTACAGAAGTTAGTTGTTTTAATAACAGTCTCCATGGACAGCAGGCATTAGATATTCCAAGATCAAAGAGTTCTTTTTAATCTAGCAATTAATCATCTTCTCAGCATATTCACAAATAACAAGCATAGTTAAAATCTTAATGCCAAGGTATTACAAAACAGACCTGCATATATCCCTGACTGCTCTCCCAACACAATCTCAGTCTTTGAAATCGCTTGATCCAAAGACTTAGTGAAACGGATATTGGTATTACCCTGATACATCCTCCTGACTAATTAATGCAGATTTCTGGTCCACAGTGTTCTACATTTTTCTTGACAATTCAGTACTCCACAGCAGCAGCAAAATCAGAATCCTATCGTGATATCAGCCAAAAGAAGTCAAGGAGACAGATCTTACTTCTTTCCCTGCTTGTGGCAGTAAAGCCTGCCTCCTCTTCACTTCAGCTGACCTCTGAAAGGATTCAACAGAGAATTGCATGCCAAAGCCAAGCACTACAGTACATGATGTCAAGAAACACCCAAGGCTGAGAGGAAACTTTAGTCTTTACTCCAGTCCATGCACAGTGACAAGAGTCCTGGCAACCTGGAATTGTGCTGGATTAGGCTCTGGAATTAAAACATGAGCACATAGATGAATGGTGGTAGAACAGGGCTCGGTGAAATAACACCATGAAGGGCACCAAGAGGTTTAGAAACAAAGAATTCACATATCTGTGTATAAAACAGAAGGACAACCAAACAAACTGTATGTATTAAAAGTGCAGTAGATGGGACTGAGGCAGTCAGTAATGTCTTCTGTTCCAAGAGAATAAATCTCTGATTTATTCATCCTTGGTTAGAAACAGCCAAGACACCTTCATCTGCAGTGTTGGGAGAAGACATGTCCATACCAACATGCTCATCAGTGAGTGACACTGCATGTAAGGCAGGGTTAGGATGACTAGAGTGGAGGAAAAAGTGCTATCTGTTCCAGGCACATTAGAAAATGAAACCAGAAAAGGACTGCAAGAAATATATTGTTATATACACCTCCAGGCAATTGTTCCAGTATATCACTTTAACACAGAAATGTCAGAAACATCTGAAGTCTTCCAGATCACCAGAGAAAATTGCTTAAAAGATATCCTGGTATACTGTAACAAAGAATAACAACATCTTCATTGCTGGCAGAAGTGGTGCTGTATTTTTGTTACCTAGTTTTGAGTGAAAATATTAGAATATCATTTTTTAACTTATCTTAATTTTTGCTGTTGTTGGAATATTTTTTAATATAGAAATAAAGAAATAATTTAAAAATCCAATCACTTAGAAATACTTTTTAATTCTTTTTGCTGTACACAATCTTGCCCAATGCAAGCTGGGCTAGTGGAGGGTGTCTCTGCCCGTGGCAAGGGCTGGAACTGCATGGGCTTTGAGGTCCATCCCAACCCAGGATCTGTGGATCTATGAAGCTATGAATCTACGACTTCACTGTGAGAAAGAGTTGAAGACTGAAGAAAGGGTATATCAACTAAGACAACAGACAGAATTTTCAGAGAGAAGAACTAGGCTACACCAGATGTAACACTGACATTCCCATCATGGCAAACCAGCTTGCAATAACCAAAACTCGCACCGATCCTCAGAAATTCTCTAAATATCTTTGTAATTCTATTACATTCTAATTGTTGGACTTACAGAAGCATTTTAAACTCTTATGAAGTACCATCAATAACAAGGTTTTCATAATCATTTCACATTTTTGCAGCCTTTCAGTCATTTTCAGCCCACCTGCTCTCCATGTGACTGCTAGGCTGCTGAACACATGCACAAAACCACTCTGCTCCTGGGAATGGCTGCCACAGAAAAGGGTCCACACACAGACCCAATGGCTACACACAGTATTAAATTTAACAGCTGAGAAGAATAAACAATTACTGGGACTGAAATTCAATTGCCTATACTATGGTATTGCTAAAATAGTTTTAGCAGTTATAAATAAATCCTGCATCAGAACTTACCTCAGACCATGGACTATTCCCAGTAGATATTCTGACTTTTTTGAATCTGCTCTGGAAGCTTAGTGAATGTGGTATTATGAACACAGACTGTTCCAAGTCTCTGATTTCTTAGTATAGCTATGGCCTATCAGTCTATACATTAGGGTAGCAGGGTTGGAGTAATATATAGCAAATGACCAGGATGCTACACATGCTTCTGCACATTTTCCTTTGTTATGCACTTAGTGAATGGGACAGGGTATAGCCACAGCTAGCAGGTACCAAGGCCCAGCTATGCTGGTCTGGAGACCTGTTGTACTGCTCAAAGGAGCAGGGAAGTCAATCTAACAGAACAAGGAAATGCGAGGCTGTCACACGGGAACGATAATCTGCAACAACATGAGAGCTGGAAAAACTGCACCCAGCCTTGGATGCACTGCACTGGTCTGCAAGGATAGTTCTGGTTATTGCAAACTGTTAATAAAATGCAGTCATATGCCATACCCCATTACTTTCTGCTTCTGAAGGAGAAAAATCTTCCAACTCGGGAGTAAAGCGGTGATTTCCCGACTTGAAGGTTTAGGAAAACAGAGCTCTCTCTTACTGAGCCAAGCAGTCTCTTTACAAAAGGAATCACCCTTTAACATTCTGCTGTACCTCTGCAGCATATTCTCCTGATCAACCTTTCCTTGCAGTGCACTCATCTCTTCTCAACCCCACATACAGAGAAATAACTACTTTGCACATTTTGGCTCAGGATGCTTTTTCTCCCCACCTTCACCATTGTTTGCCAGGGTCAAAAATAATTGGGTGAGAAAGAAGCCCTTGCAACCACAAATGGAACAAGAAGTCAGTAAGGACTATTCCCAAACATACAGAATCTCTTCTCCTCCATGTAAAAAACCCAGGAAACAAACTATATTTTTAGTTCAAAATGCATGTGAGGTAGGGAAACCTTTTGAAAAACTTAATTAAAATTGTCATATAAAAATATACTTAACAACTAAATTAACATTAAAATAGTTTCTAGGAGATAAATAATTTACAGATTTTCACAGTTAAAAATCTGCTTCCTTGAAATAAGCTTCACAGTTTACTATAAAATGATCAAAGAGGGATTAGGTAGCTATTCAATTTACTGAAAAAACATTACACCATATAAATGAGATTGAGAAAATGACTAAGGAGTTGAATATCTTGAAGAAGATGTAATGAATCTAAACAGTGATAGAAATGCACTGAGTATGGAATCCCAATTAATGTTGATTTTATGAATACTAAAATCACCAAGGAGAACAAATTTCCTGGCACTAAAACTGATAATGGACAAACAGTCCGAAACATTTAATTTCTAAAAAGTTTAACAGATATATTTTCAACTCTGACTTTGGAGATTCTTTGCAACAGACAACACAGAAGGCATAAACTGCACAAGATTTTACCTTCCACAGATTTGTCTGCATGCTAGAAATAACTTCAGTGGCCACCCACTATCCTTTGACAGTTAAGTAACACAGTGACAAGAGAGATAAAGGACTACTGTCTTTCAACTGGGTGGGCTGCAGAGACCCCATGGTTTGGTGCTTGCTGAAAGCAAAGGGGTTCCAAAACCTGCAGTGGGAAATTCACCTGTTAGTGGAGATGTCCTGCTGGCATGTTAGAATTTTTCTCCAATCCTGTGCTGATTGCCAGCATTAAAACTCTCCCAATTCTTTGTGCAGAGGACACGGCAGGATCAGTTTATGAGATCCTGGTCTTCACCTTTACATAGAATTGTGTATGGCACACAAGTTTAAAATAAATAAAAAAGAGGCTTTGAATAAAAGCAAGCCTTTGCAGTGGAAGTGAGGTTACACAGAATAATAGTGCTCAGTTTTACAGGACTGGAGTTGACTATGAAAAATCCTGTGCAATCTCTAATGTGGCCTGAGGACACGATCTTGCTCCCAACCTTATCTGATCCCTCCTGGCCATTCCAGGAAGAAGTGAAATCACAAAATGGTGCAATGCTACTTTCAAAGCTCTTTTTAATATGGGTCTTCTTTTCCTTTTGAATGTGGATCCCAACAATAATCTAGCAGCATCACAATAACTCATATTTGGAAAAGTAGGTTCCTATCTCCAATTATCTCTAGTTTCTTTAAGAAGGATGTAATTTTTAGGTGAACACTAAAATCCTACTTGTCACTGTAGGGGAAATTTGCTTCTTGATTAGGAAAAGAGTAAGGAAGCTATATCTCATTTATTAATATATATTTAATGTGTACTCGGCAAACCACCTTACACTGAGAAAATGATTGCCTTAGAATCTCAGAGGTCATAAAAAACAAATTTCAAACTCTTAGCTGCAAGCTGAAAATGAAAGAAGCACAACCAGAAAATACAGAACCAGAAAATACTACAGAGCCGCACCAACACGCGCTTGCGAGCGTGAACCTTTTCTGCCTAACTCCCAACTGATGACTAGGAAGCAGCAGGGTTAGGACTGGTCACAGCAATCACACATTTACACCCACTAATGAAAATGGACTTTCCAAAAAAACCACCACTCACCTCTCCTGTATTTCATGCTGGACACCAGAGTGACATTTCCAGGCAATCTCCTTATTCATTATCTGTTACAGCAGCTGCCATCATCTGTGATCTGAAAGTACTACAGGATTGAAGAATCTGATGTCTCATCACAAGTCAAAACTTTTTAATACAGTTTGCAAATGACTGGTTGTGAACCAGTTCCCTAACATTTGCCTGACATTCCGGTTTATGAACCCGATTCTCTGGAGAAATATATTTCCAGTTTTCATAATCCACTTCCCCCCATCAGCTTTAATCACCCTTTTTCTCCCTTCCCAAAGAATTCTTTGATGTCTCCATTTACCGTCATTAGCAAGCAAGCAAGCAGATTATTACTATTACGTCCTGAATCGAGATTGTTTTTGAAGTTCTATTTCATGCTTTTCTGTAAATTATCACTGAGAAGCAGTGAAGTGTACTGTAATACCATGAAATTTTCTTGGTAAAACTTAAATATTACAAATTTATGCCACCACAGTGTCTGCCTGCTTTCATTTTCACACATCTTCTACTTGAAGACAAATGTGGGATTAGAATAATTAGTTTCTATTGTAATGAACGGTAAAATTTTTAGTAGATTATTAAATTGAGAATCATAGAACAATATTATCATTAAGGATTTATAGGTTATAAAATTCAAATTATACATATTTCATAAATTCTCTCTGATCTTCAGAGCTATTACAACTTTCCCAAATATCCTTCCTGTTTCTTATTTCCATCTGGCGTGCTCTCACAGTTTTGAGAGTCCTGAAAGAGTTGCAGAGTTAATGAAAAGGGAGTTTTTTCCACGGATCACCAGCAACTAGGCACGTTTTTTAGAGCACTAGTAGTTCATGCTCTCATTCCTGGATCAACATGCTACCAGGTACATTTTACAAGTGGAATTCAGCTTAGTCCCCTTTTCAACTCAAACCCTTCACCACGTTTTGTCCTCCTGTAACTCACACAGCAGCTCTGTTCCTTCCCAAGCCTGTTGTAGCTGGCAACACTGACACCTTCCTGAGAGCAGGCAGCAAGTGTCACTATCTAGTGATCTTCCAAATTGCCATTTTTCTTTTTCAACTATCTCTACTATATATCTTCTTGATAGAAAACTACCATATGAAGTGCTTCTGAAGTAAAGAAATTCACTTCAGAGGTTCTGGAGATTTTTTCCCTATTTTTTCTTAAAATCATGACTCAAAAAAACACTGACAGTTTTGATGGAAGAGGTTGCTGCCAGCAAGAAAACAGATGCAAAATTGAGGAAAACGTGTGAAATGTGGAGAAGAGTAAATCAGCACTTCAGTGTCAGAGTCACTATTTCATTATTCAGATGCAGTAGGCTGAGCAAAAAAGATGAAACATGTCAAAAGTAAGAACGAGGTTAGTATTGAAGTTCACCAAGAAACCTCAGCATCCAAGGCTTCTGCTTTGTAATATTTATAATTACTCTCCAAAATCCTTGTGCTTCTCTGACTCATATCATATTTGATCAACATACCAAAGCATATTACTGCAGTATTTGTTTCGCTTCACTGTAATTTCACTGAGCTCAACTGAATTTCACCACTGTAAAGCTGAAGCTATGCTGCAATGAATCAAGGCCAACACAATCACTTGCTTAAAAGTTCAGAAAATACTGAGAAAATGTAACAAGTTTGGGAAAGTTGGAGGAAATTAAATTCCTTTATAGAAAAACCTCAAAAACAACCATGGCAGAACTGCATTTACTGCCTGCAAATTAGATCCCAGATGTCTGAATGTAAATCCAGATGTCCCACTCAGTTTTAGAGTTTCAGAGCAGACATGTATCCCTACATCTATTCCTGTTCATCTTTTCAAATTAACACCGTTATCACTAGTTTTGCCTCGTGACAGTAACAATCTGTGGGAGACCAAAGGGTAACTTGAGGCACCCAAAACTGCAGCTGGACCCTCACTCTGGGATACATCAGTGCTGCCAGAACCCACCACCACAATGTCACTGTGTCAGAGCTTCAGTTGGTTTTAATCTCGGTTATTTTAATCTAATATTAATCTAATATTCTTCTATTCACTATCTCTAGCAAGTAATTTTTCAGAGGGAAAAAAAAAAAAAGAGTAAATTCTAATCTACCTGATATATTATATGGTCAGTTCATACCCTAAAATATCACTTTAGTGATTTGTTGTCATATTTTGTGCAGCTGAGCCTTAAAGATGTATAAACCCTCAGCACCATAACCCCCTCGAGGAGGTTTACCTCAGATCTGAAACAAAAATTCTTCCAAAGTAAAGAGAAAACATTTCATTTCAGTCTTCTTAAATGTCTTTGGTACATCTTATTCAAAAGATCTTTTTCATGTCCAACTCAGCATTGTTTTTAAAAAGCTCTAATAAGAGTAAATTGAGACTCTGAGTCAGTCAACTCAGTCTGTCCCACATTTTCAAGAAAAGCCTCAGATTCAGCAGTTTGCTTTTACAGCCCCGCTTGGGATTCACGGGACTATTCCCAGAACCCAACCTCAGGTAAGAAGCAGACACAAACCACACACAATCACTGTGCCTGGCTACCTCTGGTCCCTGTCACTGGGAGAACAAAGGGATTATGAAGAGCTAGCCTGGAGATGATCTTGCTCCTACTAAACATAATAGCTATTAATGACTGATTCCTGCCCACACATTTTTCTTAAGTAAGGCTTCTCATTAGTGTCAGGTACCATCATTTGTAATGTTTTTATGTGTTTTGCTTCTTATCCAAGCAACACACTGAAGGAGAAAGGCTGTAGCCACCTTTCTGAATGCTGTCTTCTCTAGGCTTTAGTGGCAAGTTTTCACTAATCAATACATTTCATCTGTAAAAGTAAAAGCATTTCCAAGCATGTGTCACATGAAGAGTTGAGGCAGTAACTAGAACAGACATTCTGAAAGTCCTTTTAACTACTTTTCCTTCCCAAATAAGCCTTGGTTATCCTGCAAAATCTTCAGCCCGATAGTAATCTCTCAATCTCACAGGGGAACACACTGCTTATTTCTTGTGAATTAATATTTTACAGCTTATATTGTGCATTACAATTTTCCAATCCTCACTCTAGACGATAAAAGTACATTTATCATTTCCAAGAACAATAGTTGTTATTCAGCTTGTGCAGGAAAGAGCTGGAGCCGTGCTAAAATGAGTAAAAATGCTGGTGCACAGAGGAAGGGGAGATGAAGGCAGGCTTACAAGAAATATAAAAAAGAGATTTTTAAAACTTTTTCCCCTTGATCAATTTCTTTTCTCAAGGTGCTTTTTAACAACAAGGCAGGGCAGCGTACTTGGCTCTGTCAAACCCACCATTCCCTCAATGTCATTTGAAGAAATAACGATTTTCTAGGAGAAAATCCTGTAGAAAGAGTCGACAGATAGCCCAGAAGATATATTTTTCAAATGAGACAGACAGTCCTGTAGTTTTATACCAATTTTTGGAAAGTGGTTTTATACCATGAAACCAAAGATAGTGCAGTTCAGCTTAAAATTCGACCTCTTGTCCTGGGCAGATGAAAGTAGAAAGATTTTGGAAAGAAAAACAAAAAGAAAAAAAAAATAATGAGCAAAAACCAGGCTGGAAGGCTTTAACAGAAATTATAACAACCAAAAAGATGCTAGAAAACCTTCCTAGGCAGAATATATCCTTTTGTATTCAAAGTCTTTCTGCTGCAGAGGAGTCCCAGATGATGCCCCTTATTTCACCTGAAGCCCTTGCTAGCTCAGTGGAAGGAGGCAAGCACGTTAACAGCATTACCTGCCACCCCAGAGCTCCCTACCAGGGAAGAAAACACCTCCCCTGCTCCTAACCCTCTGTGCAGCTCTCCTCCTGGCATCTTTTCTTCCGAGGCAGCATCACAAGAGAAGGCAGACTACCAGCCTGCACGCCCTCCTTGGCAGCTCTTGGACAGCATGGGTGAACTTACTCAGGATGAAATTCAAAGGCAGGCAGTTTACTTTGCTAGTGCTACTAACAAAGGAAGTTGTTCAAAAACTTTAAACAATAATATTCCCTCCTACTAAAATCAGATCACAAATAAATTAACAGAATTTCTCCATCAAATAAGGCAGGTTATTAAAGCTGTATTCCACATCACCTTGTCTAAACCCAGTGATGGTGTTTCACGCTCTTGTGGAGGCTCTGAGGAGGTACATGGCTGTGTGTGAAACACAACTTGTCCCGAGAGATGAGGAGAAGCCGCAGGGCTGTGTGGCAGTGAAGGCTGGGCAAGGCTTTCACCCTGCCCACACCACAACGTGAGCCCATTCCCTGCCTGCAGGCAGAGCTCAGCCCATCTCTGGGCCATGTGAGAGGAACCCAGGGCAAATACAAGCACTGCTCTGCTGAAGCACCTCTCCTCTGTGGCAGTCCTTCCTCACCCAACTCATGACATCGTATTTCCCACCAAACAGAACAGACTTCACCAAGTCAAGCTGTACCTACACGTTACGAGTTGTAAAGACCGCCTTTGGGGATAATTCTGAGGAAGATGTGTGTACAAAAATACTTCAAGCAGATTTCTTTGCAGTAGATGGTAAACAACAGCATCTCAAAGTTTCTATTTATATCAAATTTCAGGTACATTAAAATATGCAAAGCTTCAGGGGTTAACAGTGCTGGCACAAACCAATCCCAGCACATACCTGCAGGAAACCCAAAAAGGGGTAAGGAACATGTTTTATCCCTTGACCAAGCAGTTCTGAAAGCTGTTCTAGATGTGGTTATGCAAAAAACATTTGCATAAAGATGTTGATAAATCTGTCTTACATTTCAGCCTATTCTTGGAGTGATTTTTCTTTAATATATGACTGGAATAAACATTGTGCGGGAAGCTGTGCTGTGGTTTGATTGTCTATAGATGCTGCAAATAATTTAACAAGCACCCTCATGATGTTTCTTGCTGTAGGCAAAACATTCATTTTCTTCTGCTTAAAAGTAACGATTTTTTTTATTATTTCCTTTTTAGAACAATTTAGACAAATACTAAAAAGAATGCTTCTAGTGTAATCTTTTATGAAACAGACAATGCCTCCAAATTCACTCCCGATCTCCTTCTATTAAAATGAAGCTATGCCAGACACTTGGCCACCACGGATTGCAAGTTCTAATAAACCTTAAAAAAATCTACTGAGATTTTGACTATTACAAAAGTCTTCAATGTGCAAAATTCCCTACACAGAAATATGTAAAAGATTCCAATTTACACTATGCTATCTTAATACTTAATTAATATTTTTGCTCTAATTAACAGCTACTGATACCCTATTTCTTTCATCTGATATCCCCTTTCCCTCCCTGTGTTTTCAGTATCAAAGAGAGATTTGTAATATTAGCTTTCAGAACACTTTGATAAAAAAATATTATAAGCTACACTTTGCCCAATATAACCCGCCCCCCCAAGCCACAATTTCACAGTGAAATCACCCATCTATATTTTCAATATAATAAAGAGCTACTGTGCTCTGAAGCTCTAAAGGATTAGCAACCAAAAGAAGGGTAAGAGAGCAGCTGAGCTGTGCAAAGCCCTGTTAAGGGACGACCAACAGTATCCCCAAGAGTTGTTTGTCTTCTTGGACGCAGCAAAATTAAAGTAGTTTTGGAAACATTACATTACACACCCTCCTGTCCTTGTTAAAACAAACATATGTTCACAGTATTGGGAACACTGTAATTGAAAGTCATGGTCTGACTGTTCCAGAGGTGTAAATCTGTAACTATTGAACTGATAGGAACTATTCAGCACTAAAGCAAAATCCTGATGGCAAATGTACCAGTGTAAATCTGCGATTGCAACAGTCGTTTATATGGCTTGGTTTGGGTTTTATTATTTTAACTTTAAATATATTTTTTTTCGCTGCCATGTGCTTAATATCTGTTTACATTTTTTATTGATTTTAGGAATCATCTATAGGGTGGGGGGATATTGGTTATATGAGGGGAATGGAATTTAGCAGTTTGGACTCTGAGTTCAGCTCTGGTTCCAGTATTTCTCCACAGCCGCTGCCCAGATTCCCTTGCACAGTGTTTCTGAGGTCGCACTCCTTCACTGGGGCTGGGTTGTTTCCTAGAGCAAGGGCACCGTAGCTTGGTCCAAGACAAATAGTTCCCAGTGACCCTGACAGCCCCAGTAAATGAATTCAGCTGGACCAGTGCCATCTTTGTGGAAGGACGGAAGGACAACAAGGACGTTGCAGTGCAAGCAAATGGCAAATAATTTTATTGTTAGTAGCAAAATAAAAGCCAAACAAGGAGGTTTAGTGTAGTTCCCAAGTTATTTGTGGCTGAGATGCACCTGAAAAGTTGGCAATTAGTAAGAAAATGTGCTCTTTAGAAGGCTCCTGCAAGTCCCATTAAGTCTGTATTTACTTAGCGTTTTCCCTAACTGCCTGACTGGAAAGCAGGCAGCAGCAGTGTCAGAAAAAGTAGTAAGGGAATAAACACCAACCTTCCACTCTAGTAGAACAAGAAGCAGCTGAACTCCAGAGTGCAAAGATTAAACTGGACAAACCCAGTAACATGCATCCTGGATTCAATCACAGAAGACATCTGAGGACTATATTCACTCCAAATAGAGCTACTAACTGCAGACATTACAACCTAGGAACACTTGAAGGGCTTCAAGATTTTGAGACCATGAAAGAACTGATAGATTCCAATGCCCTACTCTGTGTGGTTCACTACAGCAATGCAGAAGCAATAGATTTAAGCCTTTAAAATATTTTTAAAAAGCATGCATAGCTTCAGCCACACAGCTCTCTGATGTAATACCATAAAGTCACCTAGAAGTAGTAAAAAATGCAGGACTATAACTTCAGACCAAAGCAGAGTAATCCTGTTTTCAAAGTTCCCTGATAACAGCTGCAGTCTTTTGAATTTGCCTTGAGTTTCAGTTTGAAGATCTACAAAAAGATATCTATCTCTAAAGGAGTCTGCTCAAGAAATGTCAAATGTAAACAGACTTTGAAGGAGTTAAACAACTGTTTCCAAAGCAGCAATGATCAATTTTAAGCTTATTTGTTGTTTTAGTTTGACTTAACACAAAAAGGAGACCTCAACACAAAGCAGTAACACGGCGTGATGCGACAGGCTGCAGTGTGATTAGATATCACTGGGTGCCAATATTAATTCTAGGCTAATGTATGTATATCACTTTGCTGCTGACTTTAATATGTATAGGCTGTGTGTTCTGAGCACTGTGTGTCATAACAGGATCCCATCTCTGTCTGATGTGACTGATGTGCAGCCCTGAAGACTGTTATCTTCCACCAGAACAGGTACTCTACAGGTAGGTAGTGTGAAGGAGGCATCTTCTGCTAGAGGGAACCAAAGGGAAAAACACAATTAATTGAAAAGAGCTGCTTTTATTTTAAAAGCAGCAGGTCAGGGAAAAATAGTTCTTTAAAGAAGAACCTTTCATCTCACAGTGCAGGCTTAGAGGATAAAAATGCTTCCCAATTTTCATACATGAATATCTAAATTCAATCTACAGACAGAAATTGAAACAAGAGTGGCCTGGTTTCCAAATATACCAACACTTTCAACTCCTATGGTCTCTCTTATTTTTTATACCATGCTGTCTTTCAAGGTACCTCTGTACTGCATACTGCAGGCCCATGCCAGTCGTGTGCAATGTGAGATGGCTGGAGGCTGACTACACGATGGCTGATACACCCAAAGCACTCAGCAGGACTCGGTGTTGTTACTAACTGCACTGAGAGCTGAATTCTCTCTCTCAGGTCAATCAAGTCATCAAATTCAGAATGGTGCCCTGTATACTTTGGACCTCGATGAATAAAGAGGAGATTGTCATTTTTCATTTAAGTAATGGATTTAGGTGGATTTAGTCTACAATGGAAAATTGTTGTGTTTACATAATTGGATGGAAATTTTAACCTCTTAACCCAAACACCCTGAAAGCCACAAACCTTTGAACACAGTTAAACTGTCTGGGAATTACCTGAAATGGCTCATGTTCTTCTCAGCACACTCACATCCGACATGCTGTCAAGAAGACTTCACATGCACTACAGGAAAAACACAGGAAAGGTTCTACATCTTTCCCGATCCCTCCCGCTGAAACTGCTCCTTTTACTGAAAGGAGGAGAGAAAGGGGGAGGAAAAGGGAGACCAGAGAGAGGCTCATTATACAGACATTCCTGCAGGATGGGAGTTCTGGATCTGTGTGTTTAGTACATCAAGATCAGGATAAAAAGCACCACCAAAGAGGGATGTGGGACCAGAGACCAGGCCAGTCCCTACCAAGCAAGCACTCTAACCACCACAGTATAAAAATACAGCTTCGGTACCTGGTAACTAACACCTTTGGGCACATGGCTGCCAGACACCCAAACCCCTCACCACTAGGAGATGGCCAACCTCTGCTCTTCTTCACCGAGAAGGATGTCAGGGGAAATGAGGAGATCCTCTCACTTGAGTAGCGTCACTGTTGTTCCCACTTCCCTCGGTTCAGTGAACAACTGTCTATACAAGAGGAGGGCATTGGGGTGAAACTCCCTGTCTGAGGGGCAGCTGGTACCCCTGGGGGAAAGTAAATTGGAAACAGGTTTACCTTTTGCCTAGCAGGATTCATACCTTGGTGAAATTACTAAATTACGGATGCGTTGCAAATACACTGCAAGGGAAGCAGTAAACACCAGGGGACACGCTTTAAGTACACTTAACAAACCTAGTTCAGAGGAAATAATGAACATTTACTTCATGAATCCCATTAACACTTAAGGGTGAGATATGCTAAGCAACTTAGTGCTGTCAGAGCAGAGATACTGTTAAGTCTGTCCTGCAGCCAAGCTTTTAACAC
This sequence comes from Heliornis fulica, assembly GCA_013399135.1. Classification (NCBI taxonomy): domain Eukaryota; kingdom Metazoa; phylum Chordata; class Aves; order Gruiformes; family Heliornithidae; genus Heliornis; species Heliornis fulica. Next base: position 1,958 of record VXBZ01000688.1, on the reverse strand, counting down.
TAGCATACATTAATTTAGAAAAATGATTTATTAACACAGATTCTAGCCATCCAGTGGGTTTGGCTGAATGCAAACTGACTCAGAATGAGCAATTGCTGGGAAGTACAGACTTTTTTATTTTCCTATTTGAAGCAGCCATATGCCATCCTAAATGTTTCCCAAGTGTCCTGAAACCATTACATTCTGCTAACAGGTTGACACCCATGAGCACTGCCAGAATTGCTCTCCTCTACCCCTCATTATTCCCACTTATAACCTACCAACCATACGTACTTGTTCTCTAGGATAATTGCTTCACCATAATTCACTATTAACTGTGGCCACACCGGAATGAATGGATCTAATACTAATAGAAATTCTAAAATAAAAACCCCAGAGTGGCTATGGAAGATCACTTGGAAACCTCTTATGCTTCAGACTCAAGGAATCATGACCGAACAACCATCACTCACATCACTGCAGGAAAAAAAATTGAAAACTCTGATCATCAATTTGCCAACCTCTTTTTGGTATTGGCAACACTGGTGATCTAAGAAATGGAAATATTTCTTAGTGTTACCAACTTTTTCTCTCCCTCAAATAATAGGTGAGGTGAGCTTCAGCTAATCAGGATAATTAGACAAGGAAGTTGGGTAATGATTGATGAGTCAACATTATTTCTATATTGTTAAGCTATCTCAAAATAAAGTAAGAAAATACACAGTATATGCAGTGTAAATAGTAAATCAGAAATATTATTACGGAACATTCATCTCAAATAGGAAGTGAAGCCTTCACTTCTTAAAAAAAAAATCTCATTCCCTAAATAAGCTTCTCTGTGCATATTTTATATCAAAGAAAAGTCTCACATTCTTGTCTTCCATGAAATTTTGCCAAAGGACTCTTCCTCTGGAATTCAACTCTTCCTTGCAAGCAGATCTACAACAAAAAAAAAAGAAAAAAAAACCCCACCAACCCTTTTCTGTTGTTATGTCTCTCAAAAATACACCAATGTAAGGGTGAAGACCAGTATTAAGCTGGGTATTTTGCAGGAAGGTCAGTGTGCAGATGAAAACCTCTGTCTCCATTGCCTGAACTGGCTGCCTCTGAGACAGCGCCCCAAAGCATCCCCAGCAACACCCCTGTTCTGTTCCCAACCCAAAACAGGACACAGCCTGCAGCAGGAGAGCAGCTCCTGCTCACACAGATGTTTTCTGAACACTCTACCAGTGTAGAATGCATCTGCTCTCTCCTCTGCCATCACCCTTCCTTCCCACCCCAACACACCTTGTTAGCTATCAGATATAATTCCCATGCTCAATTAAACTGCAGGTCATATGAACACTATAATCTTAACCCCATGGAGGGGGCTCAACTGGGCATCAACAGGACTTCTACCATGACCAATGCCACTAAAAATTACTAACACCCATCTCATGAAAAGGCTGACCAACACTCCTCCCAAGCATGACAAACACAGTGTCAGAAAACCTATCAGGTTCACTATATGTTAACAAAGTCAGCAGTGCTTCTCATGGCATTACACTTAATGCAGAACACCAAGTGCAACTCTTTCAAATTAAATGTTCCAAGCTCACACAACTGGCTGCTGCCAAAGCAAAAAGCGTATGTGTTCTTCTGCTGACAGATAACTGAATTTTATTAGACATTTTGTGCTAGGTCCATTAACACCAAACCTTCCCTTTTGAGGAAGGTTACAGATCTTCCAATGTTCCTCAGACACATTTATGGACAATATACAACTTTGCCGAGACGGTGCACCTCAGAATTTTGTTTCTATGACAATAAGTAAGATTTCAAGTCTCTGTTTGGTTTCAATAGACATATTGAAGGTCAAAATGGTCTGAATATATTTAGGCCTCTAGAGCAGGCAAAGTGAAAAAGCAAGTAAATCACCTTAAAAATACAAGAACCGACCATAAAAATCTATTGTTTATTGTGGGAGAACAGTTCTTGTC